>CAUYSK010041160.1:0-12301 GCA_963575035.1 Avahi laniger | reverse complement strand
CATGCTCTGTAAACCTATATCTTGCTCTTGCCCTATAATCCTATCTTTCTCTCCTCAATAAACCTCATTTTTGTGCTTGTCTAACTTTGGCCTATCTGGTCATTCTTCGGCCTAAGGTTTCTGACTGAAACCTAACAATACAATTAAATTAGGATAGTTAGAATTTTTTTTCTTTTTTAATTTCCAAAATTTTTGTGATAGTCTCTTTTCAGGCAAACAGTATTCTTTAAATTGCTCTTGATTTTCACCATGTTTCATATTTATTGTTCTAAGAAATTTAACTAAAGGCATAATCTCTTATTGCTCTTTCTCATTGATTTTTCAGGTCAAAAGTGGAAATGATGATTTTTATTGTTTTTAAGGTAGTCAAATCTTCACACAATCATTCACCAAATAATTGTAAGTTTGAAATACATTATCTGAAACGAATGTCTTCTAATATAAAATAATAGGTCTATGGAATATATTTATTAAAGTTTGAATGCAGATTAAACTCTGCAAGGTTAAATCACAAGGTTAAGTGTCTAATTTTGCAGCTCTTTTATACCTGGTGGGTGCAAAGGCTTCCTAATGATAGGATTAAATATGGTTTCTAGCTACAAACAGTTGCTTGTCATTCCCTGTAGGTTAGCCTCTATATTCTGTGCTTATCACAAACAGAGAGGAAATAACTTTCTGGGTCTTTTGTGAGTCTTTTTTAAAATGCGTAGACTTTAGGGAAATCATATTTTCTTGAAGGAAATGAGGCATGACCAATCACACAAAACGTGAGAAAATCCCTTGATAGATGACCTTTACCACATGTAAAAGAAACTGTTCAGTGGCTGAGGTTTCATGGATTTCATGCATGGAAATCAGATTTTCTGGCCACCAGTGCTGTTCAGTAAATAAATAATCCATCATTGTGTCAAACAGTTGAAACATGGAGATACTGCCCTTGCTATCTGAATAGACATTTCGAGTTAGTAACTTATGTAAACTGTTTGCATGTCAGCAGTTGTGTGAGCAGTGTTCTAGTTTGCACTATGTAAAATAAAGCCAGTTAGCTTTGGTGATGTTAACCTAATGGTGAGAGCATTCATTTGATTCTGCCTACACCTATGAATTTTCTGGTGCGTGAAGGCAATAAGATGAGAGTTCCCACATGGATTCTGTGGTGTGTCAAAGCACTGTGCTAAATCATCAGCAGGCAGTTCTAATGATGACATTAAAAACACCTACATATCCTTTCATTAAAACCAGTAATAGCAGCTTTCTTAAAATGTGTTGGCATGATTCTCCCCTATATTCTCTTTTAATATTTACATTTTAGTACATTTTTAGTATTATTAGAATAAAGTTGTTTACAGTGACGTCCTTGACATCTAATGATTGTTTTTATTGAGCAAGTCTCACATACCTGAGGCTATTTACTTCATTTATTTTAACTGCTTTAACTAGCTTTAGTTCTTATATTTTAATTCTATATTAATTTTAGTTTTAGCACTTATCCAGCAGTATCAGAAAAATGTCACACACACATACACACACACACACACCCAATTAACTTTAGCTCAGATCTGTTTCCACTAATGGATCACTTTAGGTTTCCACTTGGGTTCTGTTTCTCCTAAGCAGGAAGGAAAATCCAAGTATTTTAACTATGTTTCTGGCATCAAAAGCATTTGTGTTGCTTTTCAACTAACTCCTACACTCACCTTTGATATTTAAAGTACTTTCTGGCTAAAATGTCAGTCCCCTCCAGCCACAACAAAAAAGCTTCTCTTATCTCCTCGGTTTTGCAAATAGCAACTCACTGACAATAGCCCTTTTTGCTCTTCCAGAATACATTGGACACTGTTTTGCTTTAGAGCACAAGAAGCGCTCATTTCATTCTGTTTAGGTTGTCTAGCATTTTGAGAAAACTCTTATGAAATTAGTCTGCAAAGTAGGTATAAAATAAGATGTATTGAAAACCTCCTGGAAAAGGGGAAAATGGGAAAAACTTATAAACATTAAATGTAAGACATTTGTTTTCATTTCAAGTGACTTAGCCAAAAGTTTTTATGATGTTTTACCAAAAATGATACACTATCATTGTGCCCAGATTTAATTTGATTTTGTAATAAATTTAGTTTTGAAATATTTTTGGAAGTATATCATATTGGATTTTAGTAAAAATAAAAAACTTAACTTGATTTTTAACTGACTATGTTATGGTAGAGGTTGTTTTGTTTTTAATTAGACACCTGCCTAAACCTTATCGTCTTCAGATATTTTTGGTTTCAAGGCTGATTTACTAAAAAAAGGACTCAGGGAGTATGAGATTATTATTTAAAATTAATAGAAAAAATAAAATTGACTTTTAACACTTTATAAGCAAGGAAAAAGAAGTAAAGAATTTAAAAAAGATTTTATCCATGTTCTTGCTTATATTCCAAAACAAATTAATCATAAGATCCTTGTTTTCAGCTTTGTAAAGTAAAACAACAACCAAGGGGAACTCAAAATATTTTGGAAATTTCTAAGAAAATCACCAGTTCAGGACAGCCATTCATCAATAACATTTGTTTTTGTATTAACATTTAAAAAAACCTCATGCGTTCATGAATCACCCTATTTGAATTATGATCTATTTCTATTACTCACTTATCTCAGAAAAGTTTTATGTCCAGGACTCACAAAGCAATTGACAATATTACAAGGGTTTGCCTCAATGAACATCTATTACTACTAGGGTAATCCAGGCTGAATATTCTACGTTAGCATAATCACCTGTTAATTTTTCTAATTTAAAACAATCATATGTATATTTATACTAAACTATGTCTCAGTAGATTTGAATGCTTTCCTTCATTTTTATAGGACAAGTATTCAAGTATTCAAAAATTAGAAAAATGAAAAGAAGAAAAATGTAATCACTCTTAATATGGTCAAATGGGTTACACATACACTTTTGGGTGTTTTCAATGCTTGTAATTAAAAATATAAAAGAAGAGAAGAAGAAAGCAGTACTATTTTATGCATACTATTTTATATCTTGTTTTTTTCCCATTTAATAATATATTGTGAATAGCTTGCCACATCCACAAATACAAATGTATGATGTAACTACATGAAACATTCAGGGCGCAGTTAAGGAAAGAGAAACCACTCTAAGATACTGGAGGAGAAAGAGATACAGGGAATCACAGGCTTAAAGGCTGCTCAAAGCACTGGAGAGTGAAGATTAAGAAGGACACTGTCAGTCAGTCTGGAAGTGTAGGGACTGCAGAGAAGTTTCCCCGTGACTGCAGCCATACTGTAGTATCAGAGGCGGAGATTCCGAAGGGGATGTCTAGAGCCACCTGAGTGCTGCCACAGACCTTCGGTGCTAAGGCGCGGAAGTACTCGAACCTCAGACAGGGCCTCCAAACCTGCAGGATGCTTGTGTACAACTGCCTCTAGAAAACGGGAGTCCTCCTTTGCCTTCGCAATCTAACCTGGAACAGTATTGGAAAAGAATTATGAGAAATAAACTTTTACTTTCTCCACTGAGATGCCAGAAGGAGCAGAGATGTAGCTGAATTGACAAAGAACATTAAAAATAGTCCCCACCACTTTAACGGCTTCATACTATATTATATGGTAAAATTTTAAAACTTCATATTTTTTTTTCCTTTTTTTCCCCCTGCTGTCTCAACATCTCCACAGGCAGGTTGTGAGCACCCTGCTCAAGTGACCCGGAGCACCAGTGTGATAAGGCTGGCTTCTGTCTCAAGTTTCCATCTCTTCCCTCCCCTGTTGGTGACCTAGTAACATTCAAATCAACCAGTGAAATCCCTTGGAGCTTTTTCTTGTATGCTTTACCTAATCTCCAAGAAAGACACCTACCTGCCCACAAGTACTAGCTGTCTTTTGACTCCTCACCTGCTTGGTTGAGCACAGTCCTTTGCTATTCCTCCTGTGTGGCCCCCATCCACTTGCAGTGATTCTTTATCTCTATAACCTGTGTGTCTAATCAACTTTGTTTTCCTGAGCCTCTGTCGTGTCCCCTCTTATGGCCTTACCTGACTACTACCTAAAACATACACACAAACACACAGAAATTATATCATGATGAATTTATATAATTTTCTTAGTTAATGCCATTTTTGGAAATATTGTTTCTGATTTTTGCAAATTTTAAATATTGAAATGAATATATATTCCTAAATGGCATATATAAATGCCATATGTGTGTATGTGTGTGTATGTGTATATATGTGTGTGCATACATATATATATATTTTTTTATATATATGCCAGCTAAGGATATTACTTAAAATATATAAAAATAATATAGAGATAAAATATTTTATTTCAGAAAATAAAAATCAGAATTTTTAAAAGAAATTCATGATGAACTTCATTTTCAATTTGTGTTTGGAATCAAGAATGTGAATTTCCAAGTAATAGCAAAATTCAGTGATTCATTCATTATTTCTTATATCTATGTACCCAAAACTGGCTTAAAATTCATCTATTTCATGGAGAAGATTATGAAAGATACTCAAAGAAATGAAAATGTGTTTTAAAATGAAGTCACTGTCATCCAGACACTTAAAATCAAGTTGGTGAGATATGACATAGTTTGCTATTTAAAACACACACACACACACACACATACACACAGACACACACACAAACATACATATATACACACAGACTCAAGGTAGGATATGTGGCTAAATATATCAATTTTTTAAAATTGCCATTCTGATGTTTCAAGTACACAGAGGTGCCTGAATCCAGGGAATGTAGCTGAACACAATATCAGGCCACTCTACAGATTTGATTAGCTATTAATTACACATTTTGATGGAAAATTGTCCCTATCTTATGGAAGAAAATACCCAGAGTAAAAAATGTGTGATAAAACATTTCAAAAGAAAAATTTTCTTCTTTTGTTAAAATAAATATAAATAAAATTTTTTCTAAAACATTTATTTATCATTTCTTGTATACTTGGGGTCCTATTTTATTCTTTGTTAATAACCTTTAAGTTGCCTACATTTAAAAATGCACATTGTAAGAATTACATGGAAAGAAGTTTAATCTATAAGCAAAAAAATCCACCTTATAAATTCTAAGTTAAAGAACTAGATGCTTGCTAAAGATGTTAAATGAGAGAAAGAATGTGAGAGAGAGAATGTATATTTGGCATTTTCATTTCAAATATCATTTTGATACATTCCTTACAGTTACAAATGTTAGTTTTATACCAAAATTCAGTTACACTTTTAGGAGTTTCCTGCTTTAAAAATGTAGTTTTATTGCTATTGTTTCAAGCATTTTTTTTTTAAAGCAGCCCATTTTTGTTGTTTTGGTATAACAAAAAACACAGATATCTTCAGACTCTGACTACATAATCCTCAGCATGAGGAGCAATTCCTTCATTAAAAATAAATAAACAAATAAGGAAGAGCCTGTATTCTATACCCTAGAGAAATCCTGACTGTGGCTTGATACCCAAGAAGAAAAGCCTTTGAAATGAATCTAATGTCACGTTATTGAAAATGTAGCCGCGCAGATTAACTTTTTTTCATTCTGCAATGGCTTACAAAGCTTCAAATGCCCAGAAATCTCCTAAACCAGACCATTTAAGGAATCTAAATAAGCTTGCACGGTTTTAAGCTTTCCGACTTTGAATGTTAGCTTTGAAGTTTTGCCAGAACCTGACTGCAGAAGAGTTGCTTTTAAACTGAATTCATGACACTGGAATTAGTGTTGAAGGTTCAATATGCCTAATAATGATCTTGACCATGCTAACTATAGACTGCCATCACATATGGTACCTCTGAATAAATAACTCTCCAAAGATAAGATGTGTAACATCCTGGCTCCAATATTTATTTATTTTCCATCTTTACACATTGGAACTTTGGACAGTGTCCAGTTTGAAGAGCCAATTTTCTTAATGGCATATGGCATTTGTCCATGAGTAAGAGAGCATAGAAAGGAAAAAGGAAAGAAGTTTATAAATGGTTGAATTATAAATGTTCTGATATCATATTCCTTTTCGTTTTTTTAATTTTTTTCCATTTTATTAGCTGAAAATCCTACAGCAAATTTCTGGGCAAATCTCCACTGCCAACTATCTTTTTGCCAACTTCCAACCAAGAGCAATTTTACTTCCATAAACTTTTCTGGACCTTTACGTAAACAAATTTCTCCTCATAGCATGGGGTTAATTAGAAAGCCTTTTTAATATAGAGGTATACACTTTGTTTTAATTTGAATGCTTATATTTTGATACTTAAAAAAAATAAAAATTTATCCTATGAATCCCCCTCACATCCTAAATTGGAGTTTCCACACAAGTAAAAAAAAAAAAATCTCAAAATCTATACTATTGGATGGCAAAGAGAGTCACATATGGGGAGATTTATTATTGCCCTCAGTTCCTCAGATTTTCCAAGAAAACATCAATGCTATTTTTAGTATATAGGTCTGGCATCTGTCACAAAATTAAGGGGTAAGAATGTTGCCCCATAAGGTTTATGATTCTGCCAACGAAAATATTTGATTAGTAATTTTAATAAAAGGAGACAGGTAGATATCTTCAATAAGCACATACAAATAAGTTTTATGAAACAAATGTATTTGTACACAGGTAAAGAGATACATACCACATATCTCAAGTAACTATTACAAATGCAAACTTGAAGGAACAAAATAAAGTTTAAAAATTCTTCTCAATGTGATGACTTTATGTAGCTGTTATTTTATGAGATAGTTTTCTAAAATATGGCTCTAGATAATTAAACTTGTTTAGCATTTCAAATAATAATTTCAATCAATTATGGGTACATACAGTAAGTTTAAAATGTTTTTGTAATTGATCTGAAAACATAGGTAACAAAAAATGCCATTCATTGATTTTCTATGTAGATAATATCCAAGTAATCACATTTATGCAGTCTATCAAAGTGAATAAAGTTTATTTTTTTGTGTTTAGCATATAAACACATAGGTAAACTCAAAGAAAATGCATTACAATTCTTTCTAATCCCATTTCCACATTCTCAATTGTTTAGGCAATTGTAATGGACATTAGAGAAAAATTATGGTAGGTATACTGATTTGCTATAATCTTCATTTTTGTAAATTTTTAAAATCCAGAATTAATGATAAATTGACAAGCTGTTAAAAGTTTGTATGATGAATTCATTCAAAAATACTTTTAATATGTAAAATCAAATGAAATAGTTTATAATGTTTGAGGTAAATGAAATTATACTATTTATTAAAAATATAAAAATTACATTGAAAGAAATGGAACAACTAAAAAATTTCAAATTGATTTTGATCAATGATCAGTCAATATGAATATTTTGTGTCTGCAAATATGGAAATTCATACACAGACATACACAAACATACACATGCATATGAACACAAACATGCAAACAATCACATGTATTTTCTCTTTCTTTTTCTATGAATTCCTGGATTACAAGTTACCCTTCCTTCCTTCCTTCCTTTCTTCCTTCCTTCCTTCCTTCCTTCCTTCCTTCCTTTCTTCCCTCATTTCTTCTTTTCCTTTTATGGAGAAGGTAGGATAATTTCAAATAATTATATTGTTTAGTGGTATGGCTATTCTTGCCTTTTAACTGAACACTTATGCTATCCTAGCTTTGGTTTTTGGTTTTGTTGATATTTACATAGAAAAATTTTGTCCTATCTTTGAGAATGACACAAGTCTGTTGGCTAGACAGATACAATACAATATAACATGCATCATTACAACAGTACAGTGTGTCGAACATGGTGTAATCTATTGACTAATATTGTGTCAATTTAATTGTTAACAATGTACCCACCACATTTTTTCAGAAGCAGGTTTGAATTATTTGAGTCTCTCCAAAACAGCCCTCAAAATTAAAAAAAAAGGCTCAGACTTTATGTAAAAGATATTAAGGAAGTAAAAATCTAGGCTTACATAAGGCTTCCATAGAATGTTTCTGAAATGAAATAATAATTGTTTAAACTTTGGAGCTTGTGCAGGAGTTTTCCTGTTAAATTAGGTAGAAAAGACTTCACCATACTGAGAAATAAGCATATATAAACACGGCACATTGAAAAATAAGTAACCCAAATAACTATGACTCAAGAATGAGGAGAGTAATGGGCAATTAGACTGGTCAAATAAGCAAAAACACACACAAAATAATTTGGATATATGAAAACGATGATGATGAGTCATGGAGGGACTTGTTTATATCATCATTTCTCAACATAAAACCTTGTAACTATCCACTTTTTAAAATCCTCACAGCATCAAAATGTTGTATGAGATCTCTCCCTCTGTAATTGAATTTTTCAGTAACAAAAGTAAAGTGTATTCATGTGAAATATAAAAGTGAAAAGGATTCTATTCAAATTAATAATAAATATTGGTGGAGACCGTGATTTAATTTATGTTCCCCCTCACAGCGCTTGGCAGAGTAACTTGCAAAAGCAAGCATTTATTAAAAGATTTTTGAACTGAATCACATTTTATTTGATTAACTAAATCAGTTGTAATTTGTTTAGCCCTTTGTTTTCAGTTTGAATGTTTCCTTTCTTGTTTCTATTTATAATTAAGAATTCTGTAACTGTAAAATAACTGTCTCTCAAGTTTTGAATCTATAAAATTCTTGCTTTACCTACTTCAAACTCCCTTTTGATGATATTGAAAGATTTTGTAAAAGTGTAAATTGTCTTTATACATTAAAAATGTTTAATGTAATATAATTATTCTGGCTAGTAGCAAATACTCAATGAATATTTTAATATATCAATGGAGATAAATCCTTTGTGACTTGCTTTCATATTTTAACTCCTTACTGACAGATGGCTATTAAATTCCAAAATATCTTAACCAAGAAAGTATTAAGTTGATATTCACATTTTCCCTTTTATTCCAATTATTTTAAAATATATTGTTAGGAATTTCTGCTTATAGCAATTTTCGACTAGTTTTTCTTAGATCAAACTTTCTGCTAAAAACAACTACAAAACTTGTCAGGAAAAAATATTTGTTTGACATCACTTAAAACTACCAAGGCAGTGATAACTTAATCCCAGAGAAAGGAAATCCAAAGAGGAGAGCTCAATATTTGGTGGTGCTTTTTCCTTGAAAACATGTACTGATTGAAACACAGCTGAAAAGTTGTGCAAAGTTTATGAAGACTTACTTGGTAGATGTAACAAAAAAACTGAAATTTAGCATACATCTTAGAGAAGCGGCTCTGGTTAAAAAAAAAAAAAAATCCCCAGATTTTTAGTAGCAGCCCCAAAGAGATACACCACAGAAATAAACAATTGAGGTCCACCTTAGTAACAGTTTAATTCCTTATTGGATTAAAGGAATTGTCCCCAGCCTACGGTCTGTTAGAAGCAGAAGTAAATTCCCTCTGGAGGAAGATAACATCATTAAGATTCTATCTTCAATTTTTTATATATAATGTTCACCATTCATTGAAAAAAATAGCCATCCTATGAAAAATGCAAGGGGTGTCTGGAAAGCAAGAGAAAACGAAATGGAAACAGACCCATAGGAGATCCACACTGAAGTTATTAGATATAAATGTATACGTAATTTTGATTAATATTTCGAATAAAAAAGAGATGAGATGAGAATTGCAGTAGACGTCTAAAAAATGTAAAAAAAAAAAACAGAACTAAAAAATGCATTAATAAAAATAAGATTTCAATGCATAAGATCTTCCATTTGTGATCGAGATGAAATTAAAAGAACCAATTTTTTTCCTCCCTGATGTTTTTTCTGTTTGAAACAACCAAAAACTGGAGAATGTTCAAAAAAACCAATAGTTTTCAAGAAAGTGTACTTCAGACAATGAAAGAAAGCTACAGCTACAGATAAGAATCAAATTAGGTGAACACTACAACTGCCTCAGGTACAACCATGAGAGAGTTTCCAGACCATAGTATAGGAAGGGGGTTCCTGGGCAACTCTAGGAGTTAAGAAGCTGTAGCTGAGAACAAGGTGGATGGAGTTTGCAGAGCAGACTACTGGAGAGGAGACTAATACTTTGGGAGGGAAATATGGAGAACTACAGAAGATCATCTTATTCAGCACAGTATTGATCAGGACGTGCATGTGAGGAACTACCCAAGGCCAAAAACAGACAATAAGTCACAGTGCCTAGAACTCACTCAGGATTAGGAATATTGCTGATTTCTAGAAGCAGATTAGAAAATCTCATAATTCAAGGGTATTAGGTAGAGTGCCCAGATAAATTTTGCCTCATTTTTGGAGAAAAATTAGCCCTAAAATAAGCACTGCTCTTGTGCTTCCCAACAGATACTAAAAACAATAGCTGAAATCATCATACCACTTCCAAATAACTGCATTCTACAACAAAGCTCAAGATTTATAGGAATAAAAAAAAATCATGCATTTAACAAGATAAAATTTATAGTATGTAGCATACAATGAATTATTACCAGGCATGAAAAGCATCAGGAAAATGCAACTCATGATGAAAATAAAAGTAAATTTATTAAAACTGACCCACAACTGACATAAATGTCAGAATTAGCAGTCAAGGATATTGGAACAGTTATAAATATATGTGGAATATATTTAAAAAGATAATCACAGACATGGAAGATATAAAAAATATATCAAAATTAGAGCATGAAATCTATAATGGCTGTGATAAAAAATACAGGGAATAGAAGCAATGACAGATTAGAAATTATAAAAGAATATGTGAATGAATTTGAATTGAATTTATTATAACAATAGACAATCCAAAATGAAACAGAGAGAGAAAAAAAGGACTTAAAAAAGTGTTCAGAACACCATTGACATGTAGAACATTTTCAAGTGATCTAATACAGTATAATTAACATGTCTGAAGAAGAAGAGTGTGGGAAGAAAAAACATTTTAAGAAATAATGTCTAAAACATTTTCAAATTTTACAAAAACTATAAACTTAAGATCTCAGAATCGCTTTTAAAAGCCTGAAGCACAGGAAACACAAAGAAAACTATGCCGAGGAGCATCATAATCAAATTGCTCAAACCAGGAATGCAGGAAAAAAATCTTAAAGGCACCATAGAAAAAGACATTTTATGTATAGAAAACACAAAAAAGATTTAAGGAAGATTTTCCATTAGAAAAATACAAAAAAAAAAAAACCAAAAAAATCCCCAAAAAACTGCAATAGCCGAAAAATACTTTTAAATTATTGAAAAAAGTAAACACAAAATTCTATACACAGTTTTAACTATATTTTAAAAGTGATGGCAAAATGAAAACTTTTTAGACATAGAAAATCTGAAATAATTTATCTTCAGCAGATCCACACCATGACAAATGTTAAAGGAAATCCTTCAGGCAGGAAAAAATGTGATTTTAAACAGAGATGTGGTTCTACACATAAAAACAAATGGCACTAGAAATAGTAACTACGTGGAAAATTTATACAGAACTTTTCTTATTATTTAAATATTTTTTTAGAAAATTTATTTAAATAATAATTAAGATGCTGTGGTATTTATAATATTAAATCCATAACATATGGAAGAGATAATATATAGGCTGGGGGAATTCTTATTCTATATGTGAAATGTTATAATATCAGTTATTAGTAGATTATGATCGTTTATACAGACATATTATAAATCCTGAGACAACCACTAAAATAACAAAACAAAAGTTATAACTAATAAGCCAAAGGAGGAGGATTTTAGAAAATAATCAAAAGAAAGCAGCAAAAGCGAAAAAAGGAAACAAAGACCACATGAGGCATAGATCAATGGAACATAATACAGAACCCAGAAATAAAACAATATACCTACAATAAACTGGTCTTTGACAAAGCAGACAAAAACATGAATGGGGGAAAGGGCTCCCTATTCAATAAACGTGCTAGGAAAATTGGTGAGTCACATGCAGAAGAACGAAATGGGATACTATCTAGGATGTGTTCCGGCTAGCACTCCCAGTACTGTGTTGAAGAGAAGTGGTGACAGTGAGACAGTGGCCATACTTATCTTATTCCAGCTCTTAGTGGGAAGGCTTTCCACTTTTCACCATTCAGTATGATGTTGGCTGCGGGTTTGTCATATATGTCTTTTATGATATTGAGATATGTTCCTTCGATGCCTAGTTTGTTGAGGGTTTTTACCATGAAAGAGTGTTGAATTTTGCCAAATGCTTTTTCTGCATCTATTGAGATGATCATATGGTCTATTGGTACAAAAATGGGACATAGATCAATGGATTAGAACAGAGAACCCAGATATAAAACCATCCACATACAGCCAACTGATCTTTGACAAAGCA
>CAUYSK010041159.1:0-17324 GCA_963575035.1 Avahi laniger | reverse complement strand
AGTGACTATTTCCAAGGGAAATAGTCAGAAAAATTTAGTGAAGAGCATTGTTGACTACTGTCAATATTCATAGGCAATATAAATATTTTTTAAAAATTTGCATATAAATTATGAGATCTATTGTACAATGCAACTAAACTAAAAATACATATAAATACTAGTATATATGCTTAAAGAGCACATAAAAATAAAGGATCCTCATCAATTCCATTAGAACAGCTATATACAACATGAAAACAAAAGAGAAGAATGGAGAATAAGTAGCAAATAAATGTGACTATTGACTAGTGAAGTATCAAAAAGATGAAAGAATACTTGCCTAAGTGAATTTCCTTCCCCAAAAAGTTGGATCTCATGGCTCTGTACCCAAAATGCATTCCAGTGAAGAAAATGAAGACATTAGGGATCTGTCGACACACTCTTCAGAACCTTGCCACTCTTCCCTTGAAGAGTGAGGTCTCTGTTTTCTCACCTTGAATTTGGGCAGGAGCTTGTAGCTACTCCCACAGGAAGAATATGACGGAAGTAACACTGTGTGACTTCCAAAGTTAGGTCATAGAAAGCATATATCCTGTATTTGGCTCTCTCTCTTACAAGGCTTGCCCTTTGCACTCTGTCACCATATTGTAATGAGGTCAAACTAGCTTTTTTGCAGGGAGACCACATGGAGAAGTCAAAGTGGAAAAGAATTGAGGCCCACTGCTGATAGCCAGTGTCCAACTATGAGACGTGAGTGAGCCAGCCTTCAGATGATTTCAGCCATTAGCTATCAAGTCTTCCAGCTGAGGCACCAAATAGTATCAGGCAGAGGCAAGATGACCCCACCATTCTCTGGCCAAAGTCCTGCCCCACAGTTTGTGAACATAATAAATTGTTTTACTCCACTAGGTTTTGGAGTAATTTGTTATGTAGCCATAGTAAGTGGGATAGGACCTTTGGGCAAATAAGTAGATAATTGGTATGTTTCGGGTTCTTCTTCTCAGAATTTTGAGTTAGAAATAGTTGGAAAAGCTCCTCCATTTTAGGATTATCTGCTCAATGTTTTTATCTGAAATTCCCACTCCTCCTCACTATTAGGTTTCAACTAGAGTATGAAGTGTTACCTAGTGCCTGGACTTGCAGTCTCAGCTGGCAGACTCTCAGGCCAGTGCCTTCTTATGCGTTCCCAGCCACCTTCTGTGTGGGCTGAGCTTGTCACATGATTGCCAACATGGTATTACCACATGCTTCTTTTCCTTTGGGCATTGCATAGGCCCTGAGTGAATGTTTGCAATGTTAGTGAATGCAATCCTTAATTGTCCTGGGCAATTTGAAGAAGAAAAATCATTGTGTTTGTGCTCCCTGGAAAATCACTTTCTGCTTTAGAATTTCTTCACATATCAATCTGTACCCAAAAACAATATTTTCATAGCATTGACGAAAGGAGGGAAAAATGACCACAAAGTGTTATGGATGGAAAAGAGGTAGGAGATACTTTGCTGTTTTCTCCTAATCCTTCTCTCATCACCAGTCCCAAAACACTTCCTACCTTTTTCTCCCTTTGTCTTCGTCTGTTTTGTGTTGCTGTATGAGACTGGGTAATTTATAATGAACAGAAATGGATTGGCTCACAATTCTGGAGTCTGGGAAGTCCAATAATAAGGTGCTGGCATTTGGTAAGGGCTTTCTTGCTGTGTCATCCCATGGAGGAAGGAGGAAGGTTCAAGAGAGAGCTGAACTCGCCCTTTTATAATGGCACCAATCCCATCCATGAGGCTGGAGTCCACATGGCCTAATCACCTCTTAAGGGTCCTGCCTTCAGTACTGCTAAAATGGCAATTAAATTTCATTATGAGTTTTGGAGAGGACAAACACTCAAACAATAACACTCCTGCATGCTTTTGTTCATGTTATTGCCTTTGCCTGGAAATCCCTGAAATTGTACCTATTTTTTTTAGCTCAGTTCAGCATGCCAAGTCTTTTAAGTAGCTAGTCCTAGCGGCAATCTTGTCCTATTTTATGCTCCCACAGAATTTTGTTCATAATGCTTTTAAACCCTCTTCTTATGATTATTTGTACACATAGATTACAATGTCCTTGGCTTGATAGCGAAGTCCTTGTTAAGTCTTTATTTCCCCCATAACATTTAACATTGTGCCTTTCAAATAATAAATCCTCAATACAAAGTTGTTGAGTTAAATCTGAGTTAAATTTCTAAATGAAAAGGAATGGCAAAATATTATAAGGTGTGCATGTATGTATATACATATGTATATGTACATATGATGTAAATTGGAATCTCATTTTCTTCAGCATTTCTATAAATTATTGTTATGACTATTTGGGCTTAACTTTCATGTAAAGTCAGAAAAGGCTCTGAGGGACCTACCTGAGAGAACCAAGGAATTTTAGTGATGGCAAGTTATGACATACACCTAGTGTTTACTTTGGATAGTTGATGGAAGTTTACACTAATTAGTAAGGTCTGATTAAGAATTAATAAACACTTATAGCAGCAAAATGTGAAAATTTTAACATCAAAGTGATAGAAAATATGATAAGAAAGAACAAGAAAGAAATTCAATACTTTAACATAGCTTTTACTTTAAGTTAAAAAATGTGTTAGCATTTTTCTATTTCAAAATATTTGCTAGATATATTGCATTGCTTCTACTTCGGAAGTGAGATAAACCACATAAAATAATTATTTAGAACAAGTACATATGAATGAATTATATTTCACTAACAATATTATATACATATTTCATTCAAAGATATTAATATTGATTCTTTCATTATGTGAGATTTTTTCCAGCTACAGCATTCCAATTAACATAACCTTCTATTTCCATATGAAGAGGGATCTGTGCTAATTTTGTACTAATTCCTAAGATGAATAATTGAGATATTGGATGCAATGCCTCAAAAAACTGAATCTTGTTTGGTGCTTGAAGTAAGAAGTCCTAAGCCATGAGTTAATCAAGAAAACTATACATAGGTCTTCATTAACATACCAAGAATCAGCCCTCCAATAACAGAATCATTGAACATGCACATTTAATGCTACAAAATTCAATCACACTTAACTCAGCCTGAAAATATCAGTGTCTTAATAATTCCTTGTGTTTATATAGACTAGAACCTTTCCTGTGGAGAGAGCACAGTTCTTTTGCATATTTTCTTTGATTAACTACATTTAAGAGTGGATGCCATTATCCACACTTGACAATATATCAAAAAGGTGAAGTAATTCAGCCAAGGTCACTCCGAGAGAGAGAGATCTAAATCAGCCGTAGATGCGTTGGCTGCAATTAGCACTCTTCTGAATCCAGAAATACACAGGACAAAATATACTTCTGTACTGGATGCCTCTCAATTATTGTAAGGTCCCAAATGATGCTGTCATCGACCTCTGTTTCCCTCCGAATGCTGTATATAATGAAGGGTGAAAAGTGATGGAGTTGGCACCTGACAGGAGTTTTGCTGGAGAAGGATAGAGATGGAATCTGAGACACATCTATCTATCCAACTGTTGTGAGCTGCGGCTTGGTTATAAACACTCTGTAGTAAGGTTTAATGGTTGCTGCAGCATGGTCATTCATGGGCATGGACTCAAGCCCAAAGCACGCAGTGGTAATGCGGGCCCCTTTGGAAATGCCAGAGAACAACGGTTGCCATGGATATGTTCTGGGGCGCCCCTAGTGCTGGCTGGTGATTTAAAAAACGGGTAGAGGAGGAAATTTGAGGGCAGGTGAAATTTGTAGAGCTGTCCTAGGCTCTTGGTATGACACGAATCCTCCCTCAGATGTAATTTTGGTGCCTGGTTGGTTCTTGTATGTAGGTAGAGGGTTCCAGATAATGAAAGAAAAAGAAAGAAAGCAAAAACATAAACTAGAAGTTATGGTTGGTATTAGATCTAGATTGGAAAATAAAAGACACATCTGCCCACATGCTTCAGTCCTATGGCACTGGAAGCGAAATCCATTTGGCACTCAGGACTAGATGCTCTTTAGAAATCCTTCTAGTTGTATCATTATCTTATCTTACTTAAGTAAAGAGCTTTTGAAAATTATAGAATAATGAAATTTATTTCCCAAATGCTATATTTTCGGTGAGTGCCCTCCCTCAATGCACAGAAATGTGGTTGTTTTTTTCGAACAGATAATTTAAGGCAAGTAAAGTATTAGAAGGTCTTATCAACAGCAACAGGTAAAAGAGCAAGATGCTCTCTATTTAGATATGTAAACAGCAAGGCTCAAAGAGAATGTGAATCAACTGATTCAACATTTCCAGAAGATGAAGTTATATTAGAGTCCTGAAGAAAACCAGGCTGAGAAAACTTTGCCCATAAATCAGCAATTACTGGTAGTTAGTCAATATCACAGGTTTGATAAAGTGCCAGAGCCCACTAATGGTATAAGAACATTAAGTCTTTGGTCACAAAGTCACAGCAAGTCCTTGCTCAGATTTACTTCAGAGATGTCTGGACGTGGAGCTGTTGCTGTGAATAACAAATCTGATGTTTTTCTTATGTCATTTTCATGGCATTGTGCTGCATTCACACTTGGTGAAAACAAAGCCAGGCTAAAATAGAACAGCAGCTGGAGATGTGACATTAGGAATTTAGAACTTTGACATATAGAAAGTTAAGCTGGTCAAGTTCATGTATTCCTGACCTGCACCAAGTTCTGCTCCTCAAACTCTGCTAACATTGGCTACTGGGTTGCTCAATTACCTGCAAGATGGGCAAGCTATAGTCTTCTGACACTAAAGTGATGCCCACTTGTGCCATTATCTCATAGTTTTTATCTTGCACCTGCCTTTACAGTAAAACAAAAATAAAATATGGATTACCTCTCACCATTCCCAAGAAAATCTACAATTGTCTAAAGGGGTCAATGCAAATGTATCACCTGGGAACTTGTTATAAATTCAGAACTCAGGCCCCACCTAGAATCAGAATCTGCATTTTAACATGATCCTGAGAAGTTTCATAAGCACATGGAAGTTTGAGATGTGTTAGCCTATAGGACTTTTACTATTTTTACTGAAAATTGTATTTGTCAGACATTTTATGTGAAAGAATGCCTGCTTGGATTCCTATCTATAGTTGGAGGTCACACAGACAAAATTGGAATAGAATATGCTACCAAACACAATTTGTATGTGAGATCCAACTCTTAGTCTAAGTGAACATAAATTCTTATAGTGGGACAATACAACACTGATATTGTGATTACCAGAAAACAACCCCTCCCATCATCAAAATGCTACCTTCAAAGAAAGTAGCTCAAAAATCTACTCTTCTGAATTTTAAATACTTGTGTTGCTCCCCTGAAGAGGTACTTTTGAGTGATTGCATTAACGTTGCCTTGTAGATGCACTAATGGCTATGGAAAAATATTCATTCTTAGGGAAATAGGACATATAAATATGAAATTCACTCAAGATCTCTCATCCTCTAAAATGGTCCAACACTATATGAATAGCCATCTACTTAGTAAATAGTAAATAAAGTGCTTGGGTCCATAACAGATCGATGGCTGCTGACCATTGTTAAATCTTGTCTGGCCCATCTCCAAGTTGTTTATGCTGTCCTGGCAGCCACAGGCATTCTAAAAGGGCAGGAGGCCAGGAGGCGGGCGGAAGAGGAATGCTGCTTGCAGCCCCTCCTGGCTTCTCCCCCTCTTCTTAGTGGCTTGCTTTGTGAGTCATTTGATTTGGAGAAAAATACCCTTACTCTAAAGCAATCAAATCTCTCACCATTAAAGGCTGAAATGATAAGCAGGAAAAAAAAATATTAAGAGGACAGTGTATAATAAGGAGCTTTATCCTCGGCAACATTTTGATAAGCACAATAAAGAGGCAAAGTCAATTTCTCCTTAAAATTCTGGAGACCCACTACCAATTTATAACCAGAAGGAAAAAACAGAAAGCTTATTTTAAAAATCATTTTCTTTATTTCTTTTTAAATAACTTCAAAATAGAAGAATTTTTCCTAATAAGGCACCAAAGACTCTAACCAAGAAACCCCAAACAGTTATAGTATCATAAAAGATGATGTTTAAAGATGCACTTTTGGGGAGCTTCTTGTCGGAGTTACCTTTGTCCTTTCACAAATTATTCAGGAGCGATACTGGGCTGCCCGATGAAGGAAATGCATTACCAAAGGGTACTGAGTTTGGGAGAAAGTTTATGATAAACGTTAATTAATTATTGTAACAATTTCATTTTAAATTATACTTATTCTTGAGTCATTTGTATTTACTATATACATTCTATTACTTATATCAAGTATATGGTGAAAATATTTATGGCTTAATAACAATACAGGATACACTGTTTTGTGTTTCAAAGGAGATGGGTAAGCCAGAAAATCATTATCTTCAATTTTTTGTTTTAAATACACAGGTTGTATTAACACAGGGAAGGGGCACTAACAGTTGTGCAAGGGCATCTATAAATGTGCAAATACTGAAAGTGTATCTGGGTAATCCAGCCCCCTCAAATCTTCCACAGAAGACAAAATAATTGTAAGAGGTTGAAGATCTTGAATTATATGGAACATTTACTTAGAAACTCTCAGATAATCACTTATCATTTTTGCTTTACCTGTACAGACAGAAAATCTTTGTTCTTTTAACGATTACCACGTCACTGTGAACAGACCACAGGGACCTGCCTAATATAGATACACAGGAATTCTTTCAGAAGCATTTTTAGCCGTGTACAGTGGCTCACACCTGTAATCCAGCACTTTGGGAGGCCAAGGCAGAAGGATTGCTTGAGCCCAGAAATTCAAGGTCAGCTGGGCAACACAGCAGGACCTCAGTTTCTACAAAAAATTTAAAAATTAGCCGGGCATGGTGGCATGTGTCTGTAATTCCGACTACTGAGGAGGCTGAGGCAGAAGAAATTCTTGAGCCTAGGAGTTGGAAGTTGTAGTGAGCTATGATCTTGCTACTGTATTCTAGCCTGAGCAACAGAGTGAGACCCCATCATTAATGAAACACAAAACTAACAAACAAAGAAAAAAATGCTTTTCCACTTAAAAAAAGGAAAAAGTAGGAAGGAGAGAGATTGCAGCCTCAAAGATTGTACCCTCAACTGGTCTTTCTCAAGGCCCTGGCCCCAGCTTCATTTCTCTGGCTGTGGGTAGGTGTGAAGGTACCTCAGGAAGAGAGCTATTCAGTCCTCTGCCTCCAGGTGGTATTTCACCTAAATTATTCTTGACCACTGACAAACTTTATTAACGTTAAGGTTTTAAGTATATGATTCAAGCTACAGAAAAAGGAATAATACAAGTCAAAACAGCACAAACAGAACAAGTTAGATAGGTTTTTATTTTTAAAATATATTTCAAGATATTCCTTATAGGCTTGTGTAAATTCAGTTTAAAGTTTTATCAGATTACTTTAAACAATCTTACTGACTTGTAGTCAGTATTCACTTACTAAAGATATTAGGAAATATTCACTGGAAGCTGTAAATTAAGAGACCTACATTCTAGTCTTGGCTTTCCAAACAACTTGTCATAAATCTCTGGGTAAATCACCCTGTCTTTCTAGGTTTTTCTTTCCTCTGGTGACAATTAAAAGGGTTAGACTAGAATGAACTTGAAGGTTCTATTCTGACATTTTGCACTGGAAAGGCTCAATTACTGATCTGTTACATGTTTTAATAAATATTAATAATATTCATACATTTGCATACTACTTTATAGCTCACAAAGTGTTTTCACATATATGATCTCTTTTAAATCTTTCCAGTGCCTATGAGTTAGGTACATTTCATAGAAGTGAGAACAAGCTCAGAGAAGCTGCAATTTATCCAAGATCACAGAGCCTAATGTGACAGAACTGGATAAAAGGGTCTTGCTATTCCCAAGTTCGATTTTTCCTTCTATTGTATTCAGCTACTTCAAGGTTAGAGTTATATGGGAGCATGATTGGTTAAGTTTATTGAATTATAAAATAATGGGTTGTCATTAAAAAAAAACAGACTTCTGGATTTAAAGTCAAACAACTAGGTTTCATTGACAGATCTGATACTGTGATTCGGAGAATTCGTTTCAACTCTCGGAGCTTCAGTTTCTTCATTTATTAAAAAAAAGGGTCTGGACTCCATGGGTTTGGATTTTTTTCTTGTTTACAATTCTGGTTCTCTTCTTAATGGTTGTCACTGTTTCTAGAGCAATATAATGATAGATTAATATTAAGTGAAACTTTTTTATGGATTATAAGAGGTTAAAAAAGGTAGACTAAAAGATTACTCCCACTGGCTATTATTCATGCTCTTTGGTCATTGGCATATTAAAAATCTTGAACTAATATTATTGATTAAACTCTACTTTAAAAAAACTAGTTAACCTAAAATTCCACAGAGGGGTAAATTATTTTGGCTGAGTTATGTAGAAATGTATGGAGTTGCATTTTCTGAGAGGTCTTGACTTGAGAGAAGAACTCACTTGGGAACCAATGACAGAAAACCAAAGGGAACTCATTGTGAAGACATTTTTGGCCCTCTCTGTAGTGTTCTGAATGTTATCTCTACCATCTGATACAGTATCTTATTGTCATGCATACTCATAGTCCTGAAAGTTTATAATTGGTAGAAATTTCATTAGAAAAATCACTTGAAAACAGTAGAGAGTACGATGGTGAGTGTTTCAAGAGTTAGGGACAAAGAAGAGTTTTGAACCTGCTGCTTCTTTGCCCGCCTCCCCATTTGAGTAGAACATTGTAACTTTTGAAGCTAACATAGAATAGATCACAACCAGCTTGCTGAGCTGGTGACTTTATGCACAATTAAGCCTTGTTGGGACTCTCTTTATTTGTAATAGTGCTGTTACAGCGTGGGATGCTATTCAGTTCCAAACAACATTCCATTTAATAACTAGGCATTAGTTCACCCATTAAATCAGGGCCATCACTAACTGATAAACATTGCCCTTTTCTTTGGCCTCACTTGGCTCTCCTGCCCAGCAAACAAAGCATGCCAACAGCGTCGCCCTTGAGATGAGAAGGTTGGAGGCAGGGTAGATTGAACAATGATGACCAAAATTCAGTCTAGTCATGGAAATGAAACTTTCCCTTAGACTTTTCTTTAAATAAGAACTTACATACTTTCCAAGCAGCATTTAAGTGCCATTAAAAACAAAATTAGACAAAATAAGCAACAGTACCAACTACCACATCTTTTAGACACTGAAGTGATAAAAATGTATGGAGGGGCATGCAACAGATATTCATCCAAAAGACAATGCAAAAATGTTACTATAATAGCAGCATTGTTTGTAGTAATCAAAACTAAAAGCAGCTCGGTGATCAACAAGAATAAAATAGATAAATAAATTACAGTATAGTTTATACAATAGAAACTCAAGAAACTACCATTACACTCAATAGCACGGACAACTCTCACAAACCTAATTTTGAGAGAAAGAAGCCAGACTCAAAGGAGTATATAATATATGATTTCATCTACTTAAAGGTCAAAACTTAGAAAAATTAATCTCTGGTGTAAGAATTCAGAATAACGGTGACCCCTGGGAGAAGTAAGGGGAAGAGATTTAGCAGAGCATATTGGGGGAGCTTCTGAATGCTGGTACTTATCTACTTTTTTATCTGAATGCTGAATACATGGGTGTGTTTACTTTTCATCAAACTCTACACTCAGATTTTACATCCTTTTAAAATAGATTTCACACTTAAATGAAAAGCTTATCTAGAAATTATCTTAGGAATGAGTTGCTGCTGTAGTAAGACTTGATGTGAGCACTTTACAGGCATCAACTCAATAGAGTCTCACGAGCAACCATAGATGGATCAGTCTTATTTACTTATTGATAAATTATTATTTTAATCTAGTTTTCATTTTAGAATAGATTTAGATTTATAGAAAAGTTGCAACAAACAGATTTAGATATACAGAAAATTTGCAATGATAATATAGACAGTTTCCATATAACACTCATCCAATTTCCTCTTATAGTTAACATCTTATGTTACCATAGTACATTTGTTACAACTAAGAAACCAGCATTGGTATACTACTATTAACTAAATTCTACTCTTCATTCCAATTTCACTAGTTTTTTCACTAATGTCCTTTTTCTTTTCCAATATCCCATTCAAAATGCCATATTAGGTTTTTTTAAAGATAAACAAAATCAACAAGCTTTTTACCAGACTAACAAAGAAAAAATGAGAGAAGACTCAAATAAATAAAATCAGAGATGAAAAAAGAAACATTACAACTGATAGCACAAAAATATGAAGAATCGTAAGAAGCTATTAGGAACAATTATACACAAACAAATTTGGTAACCTAGGATAAATGGATAAATTCCTGAACACATACAACCTGCCAAGATCGAATCATGAAGATACAGAAAAATGAGAACGGACCAATAACAAGTAATGAAATGGAATCAGTAATAAATTGTCTCCCATCAAAGAAAAGCCCAGGACCTGATGGCTTCACTATTTAACTCTATCAAACATTTAAAGAAGAACTAATACCGATTCTTCTCAAATTCTTCCAAAAAACTGTAGAGGGAGAATAATTCCAAACTCATTCTATGAGGCCAGCATTACCCTAATATCAAAATCAGACAATGACACACCAAAAAAGAAAACCTACAGGCCAATATTCCTGGGATGCAAAAATCCTCAACAATAAAAAGATCATTCACCATTGTCAAGTGGGATTCAACTCAGGTATGCAAGGATGGTTCAACATATGCAAATCAATAAATGTGATACATTAATTAATAAAATAAAGAATAAAAAAACCACATGATCACTTGAACAGATGTAGAAAAAGCATTTAACAATATCCAACATTTCTTCATGATAAAAACACTCAAGAAATTAGGTGTAGAAGAAATGTACTCGAACACAACAAAGGCCATATATGACAAACCCACAGCTAATATTAATATTATACTGAATGAAAAAAAGTCAAATTGAAAGCTTTTTCTTTAAGAACTAGAACAAGAAAAGAACACCCACTTTCACTGCTGTTATTCAACATAGTAATGGAAGCCCTAGATTGAGCAATTAGATAAGAAGAAGAAATAAAAGTCATCCTAAATTGGAAAGGAGGAAGTTAAATTGTCCCTGTTTGCAGATGACATGATCTTATGTATAGAAAATCCTAAAGACTCTACTAAAAAACTGTTAGAACTAATAAACAAATTTAGAAAGGTTACAGAATACAAAACCAACATATAAAAATCAGTAGCATTTTTATAAACTAATAGTGAGCCATTTGAAAAAGAAATTAAGAAAAAAATCCTGTTTACAATAGCCACACACACACAAAAATACTTAGGAATAAATTTAACCAAGGAGGTAAAAGATCTGTACAAAGCTATAAAACATTAATCAAAGAAATTAAAGAAGAGACACATAAATGGAATGATATTCTGTGTACAGGGATTGGGAGAATCATTTAAACGTCCATGCCACCCAAAGCGATCTTCAGATCCAATGCAATCCCTATCAAAAAATCAATGAAATTCTTCACAAAAATAGGAAAAAAATCACAAAATTTGTATGGAACCACCAAAAACTCTAGATAGCCAAAGCACTCTTGAGCAAAAAGAACAAATCTGAAGGCATCACAATACCTAATTTTGAATCATACTATAGAGCTGTAGTAACCAAAACAGCATGATAGTGACATAAAAAAAGATAAATCAACCAATGAAATAGACTAGAGAGCCCAGGCCGGGCGCGGTGGCTCACACCTATAATCCTAGCTCTCTGGGAGGCCGAGGCGGGTGGATTGTTTGAGCTCAGGAGTTCGAAACCAGCCTGAGCAAGAGTGAGACCCCGTCTCTACTAAAAATTAGAAAGAAATTAATCGGACAACTAAAAATATATAGAAAAAATTATCCAGGCATGGTGGTGCGTTCCTGTAGTCCCAGCTACTCGGGAGCCTGAGGCAGGAGGATCGCTTGAGCCCAGGAGTTTGAGGTTGCTGTGAGCTAGGCTGACGCCATGGCACTCTAGCCCGGGCAACACAGTGAGACTCTGTCTCAAAAAAAAAAAAAAAAAAAAAATAGAGAGCCCAGAAATAAACCCACACACCTATGGTCAATTGATTTTGACAAAGGTACCAAGAACACACAATGGAGAAAGGACAGTCTCTTCAATAAATGGAGTTGGGAAAACTGAATATCACATACAGAAGAGTAAAATTAGACCCTTATCTCACACCATATATAAAAATAAAATAAAAATTGATTAGAGACTTAAATCTAAGATCAGGAACTATGAAACTACTAGGAAAAAATGTTGGGAAAACACTTCAGGACATTAGTCTGGGCAAAGATTTTGTGTAAGATCTTAAAAGCACAGACAACAAAAACAAAAATAAACAAACAGGATTATGTATCAAGCTAAGAAGCTTCTGCACAGCAAAGGAAGCAATCAGCAAGGTGAAAAGACAACTCACAGGATGAGAGAAAATATTTGCAAACTATCTATCTGACCAGGGATTAATAACCAGGATACATAAGGGGGTCAAATAACTAAATAGGAAAAAAGCCAAATAATCTGATTATGAAACAGGTAAAACATCTGAATAGACATTTCTCAAAAGGCCAACAGGTATATGAAAAAATGTTCAACATCACCAATCATCAGAGAAATACAAATCAAAACCATGATGAGATATCATCTCACTCCAGTTAGAAAGGCTTTTATCAAAAAGACGATGAATAACAGACGCTGGCATGGATGTGGAGAAAGGGGAACCCTCATAGACCGTTGGTGGGAATGTAATTAATATAGTCACTAAGGAAAATAGTATGGAGGTTCCTCAAAAATAAAAATAGAATTACTGTACGATTCAGCAATTCCACTACTGGGTATATATCCGAAAGAACGGCAATCAAAATATTGAAGAGAAATATGTACTCTCATGTTTACTGTGGCACTATTTGCAACAGCCAGAATATGGAACAAACCTGGGAGCCCATCAATGGATGAATAAAGAAAATGTAGTATATATACACAATGGAATATTATTCAGCCATAAAAAAGAATGAAATCCTGTCATTTGTAGCAACATGGAGGGAATTGGAGGTTTTATGTTAAGTGAAATAAGCCAGGCACCAAAGGACAAATATCACATGTTCTCACTCGTATGTGGGATCTAAAAAAGTGGATCTCATGATGATAGAGAGTAGACTGGTGGTTATGAGAGGCTGGGAAGAGTAGGAAAGAGGAGGATGAAGAGAGTATAATGGGTATAAATACGCATTTAGATAGAAGAAATAAGACCTGGTGTTTGATAGGTCAGTAAGATGACTATCGTTAACATTAATCGATTGCACATTTTAAAATAACTAGAACAGAAAAATTCAAATGTTCGTAGCTAGTATTTGACGTGATGGATATCCGAATTATCCTGATTTGATTATATAAATGAATTAAATTATCGTATGTATTGGGAAAAATGTACAGCTATTATGTATCAGTAAAAAAATTAAATTTTAAAATAAGTTGAAGAAAGTAAAAAATAAAATTCCCATTTTTGTATAAATTTATACTGCACATTATATATTGGCTCAGTTCATATAACTTATAAATATCCTTACTATTTTGCCTCTTTATAGGAGCAATGAGACAAACAATGCATGGATCAACATCTTATTATTAAATGTTTTTCCATCTTAATGGAAATTTTGTAACAAGTCAAATATGATGCAAACTAAAAAAGGGCGACACTGTATCTAGCAAAAATAAATCAAAATGGCTGTGGAAGGGAGACCCGCAATAGTATCTTCTTCATCCGAGGTAATTGTCAGAGGCTTTGGAACATTAGGAAGGATTTGTATCTGGGGCAGAAGAGGTTTGCAAACTTGGTGAATTATGCCTTCAGAGCCTTATAACGTATCTTCCACATTTCCTCTGCTAATCCTTGCGGCCTGGAATACCTATGCATCACCTGACCCGTCAAATCTGGACTAAACCCTTAGCAAGACTACGCTACAGATGCCAAAATGGTGCTTAAAAGGATTATACTGCAGAGAGTTTGCAACCAATGTCTGCCAGGGAGTAACTGGGCCATTTGCAAGTGCACCTCCGGAGCTGGGAGGCCAGCAGGAAGCTCCTCCCCCCGGCCTAGGATAGGGCTGTCCAGACGCCCTCAAGCACCTCCAGCGAGAACAGCGCTCGGCCTCCTTCCTGGCCCCGCCCCACCACGAGCCCCGCCCCGGCCCCCAGGCCCCGCCCCTCCTCGCAGCTGCTGCGTCTTCCTTCCGGGTCGCGCTGGGCCGGGCTCGCCGCCGCGGTGCCGCAGCGCGAGAGTCCGGGAGCCGCCCCCGCGCCGCCTGGTCGCTGGTGAAGCCCGCGGCGTGCGCCTTTCCCGGACCCTGCAGGGTACGGCCCTTCCTTTACTTCTCCCTCTTGAGGGTCTCCGTCCTCTTCCTTCGGCTCTAGGCCCGGGCTGAGGCGGCGCGCCCCGTCTGGGGAGCCTGGGCGCGGGGCACAGGCTTCCGCCGCCCGCCCCTCCCCCGCCCGCGCTGCGCTTGCGGGGCTTGCTGGGGACCTGAAAACTGCTTACGTGCTTCGGGCCATTGCTCTGCCCGGGTCTGTCTGCAGGGCGGGAGGCGTCGCCACGACGTATGCGTGGCGCAGGGTTGTTTACACCCCGGGATCTGCCCAGATCCACGCGCCGTGCTAATTTGGCCACCACGAGTTGGCCACTTGCCCGCCTGTGTACTTGTTGCTCCTGTGCCTGCTGCCCGGATTTCCCTCTGACATCGATGATTTTTGCCTATTCAGGCCCATGTTTTCTTTCTTCAGGACTGCTACAAGATGCCCGGCTACAACCTTATTTCAGTGTTTAGGGGTCGTGCTAGGGTGCGATGATGACCGCATATCCCCTTGGCCTCCTTGTCAATATGTTTGCAACAGGGGTGGTTTTGGATATGTTGGTTTCACAAATGATCATTGCCACAAGGCTTTGAGATACATAAACAAATTGAAATACAACATACAAATAATTAGAAAGTTAAGATGGTCTAAACCTGTGGTCAAGTAGTTGCGTTTGCAGGATACTGAGTCTGACTTTATGCCCTGGAGGGCTCACTACTACTAGGTGCTGCATGTTCTCGTCTGTTTAAAGACAAGCTGCCTTTGCTGCTTAAGTGCCCTCCTTGTTTTGTTAAGTCCGGAATATAGGTACATTATTTTCCTTCAAGCTCACTTCATGCTTCTGTGCTACATATTTTGTACCTGTTGATTGAGTAGAGGGAGACTACACAGACAGAACAACGCTTCTGTCATCCTTTATCAGATATTAAGTTCTTGGGTGAAAGAGTCAGCGTACTTGTCTTTCTAGTGGGATGTGCATCACTCTGTAGTGTTCATTGAATTGGATTCTTTTTTCCACACTTACTGAGTACTAACTTCTTTTTTTTTTTTTTAACTGCTGACCCAAATTTTGGCTTTTCTAAACCCTGCTTTTTCATATTCTTCCCTTGTGTTACTTACTTTAAAATCAGAGAGATTAGGTCAGTGTAAGATGATTAATTTCTTTTACTCACACCGTGATGCAATAATGCAATTATAGTGCTCTGTACAATGGTATCTTAAAATGTTGGTAACTGCTTATCTTTTATTTGTACATATGGTCAGTTAACAAAAACTGCCCCTTCTTTCTTCACTGTGTTAGTCTTATTGCCTCATCTTAATTTTGGTGTATTCAGCATTCTCCATCTTAACTTCATGGATCTAGCTTTGGTGTCCTTTCAGAAAGGCCTTTTACCCCTGAATGGTATATAAATATCCACCTATGTTTTCTTCTAGTACTATTAATGATCTTATTCATATTTTAGTGTGAGATAGGAAATAAGGCTTTAACTTTTTTTTGTTAAGCAGTGACCCCATCATCGTTTGTTGAATTCTGTTTTTCTCTGTTGATAAGTACTGTAAGTATCATAGGCCCTAATTCCTGGTTGTTCTTGGGACCCTCTAAATTATCGTGCAGTGATTTCTGGCTTCCTTGCTGCTCCTGTTACTCTAGCTTTATAGTGTGTTTTAATGTCTAGTGATTTGAACAATGCCTGGCATATTGTAGACATCACTAGATATTTCTGGAGTTATCACATTTAATGGGGGCAAGTCAGTTTCCTTTTTTTACCTCTTTCTCCCCTCCCTGCTTTTAAAGTTTCTTGCCCGTTCTTGAAATTATTTTTTTTTTAAGCTTGCTTTTTCCGTGGTCAGTTGAGTCATTAACTGTTGCTAAGTAAACTCCTTCTCTTATTCACTCAGAATTCACCATTCAAATTGATCTTCAGAGTTGTACTTGGAGAAGCAGCAGCCTGATTCAAAGTCTGTATGTCTTTTGACTTTGCATTGTGTCTTAGTAAGTGTAGTGTTGTCAGGTTTAGTCTTCTTCTGTGTTCTCGCTTCTTAGTGTGCTTTTGGCAGAAGAATGACCAGACACACCAAAATAAGGCAAGCATGAGGTGAGATTTATTGAGGGGGAGCAAGATAGGATTATAGAGCAAGATAGAGGTTTACAGAGCAAGATACATATACCACAGATGACAACCGGACCCCTTATCATAGCAGAAAAAGAGAGTTTGGTTATGGGCTAGGTCTTGTTTTATGGTGTCCAGATAGCGACCTCCCCATGATTCAGATGTCACCATGAAACCACTTTGATTAGACAGCTGGGAGTTGCATGACCTGAGTCTTACTATGCACGTGGGTTGTTTTAGGTCACTTTCCGGGCTCTATTGTACCTACGCTGCTTGGCCTGTGGCCTAGAGAATCCTCTGCATGCTTTTGCAATTGGCGTGCTAAGTTCTGATTAGGAAATTCATAGGGTGTTCCCTCCTACCAAGCATGGCAGTCACTTGGGACAGGACCGGGGCAAGGGTGGGTGGGGGCTGGGGCCCATTCTTGTCCTTTTCCCAGGTGAGGCAATTGCACCAAAGCATGGCACCCACTTTCGTCCCTATGAGACCCAAAATCCCTTACTGTTTACCTAACAGTGTGTCTCTCCCCACTGGCTATGATTTAGGACGTTTTGTACCTGATTTCTGCGGCTCTAAGAGGTAAATGGCTATAGATGTATTCCCTGGGACATTCTGTTGTCCATTTGTATTTACCATTCCAACTGGATATCAAATATAATCAATTTTCAGATGTTGCTATAATGGACACTTAAAAACTTTATTTGATCATAAAGTAAATGTATATGTTCTCTGCCAGGTGCTGTGGCTCACACCTATAATCCTGGCACTTTAGGAGGCCAAGGTGGGATGATCCCTTGATACCCTGAGTTCAACCCCGTCTCTACAAAAAAAAAAAAAAAAA
>CAUYSK010041158.1:0-11276 GCA_963575035.1 Avahi laniger | reverse complement strand
ACTGGATGCCAGCCCCTTGATCTTGGACTTCCCAGCCCCAGCACTGTGAGCCAATGCACTTCCGTTCATTATAAAGAACTAAGTCCGTGGTATTCTGTTAGAGCAGCACAAAACAGACTAAGACAGATAGTATTTGATAGGGTGCAACCATAAAGCAACTTTAGTAGTTTCCCTGCTCCCTCTTCTCAGGGACTAGCTTCTTCTCTGCCCCTTAATGAAATCTCAGGTCGGATTCCCATAACTTTTCCAGACACTCAGAAAAATTTAAAAGTCTTTCCCTTGTTTTAGTCATAAAACAGTCTCACTTCCATAGTTGAAATGTCCAGTCCCATACAATAGTCAAAACTATGGCAAATATTTCTCTTTGTCTCCTGCCCCAGGCCAGGTTAGTTCAGGCTGGAAGACAGGAGTGAGGAAAATGAGGTTGGGGGGTGAGGGAATAGGAGTTGGCACAGCTGGCTTCTTTGTTTTCCTACCTAACGGTTCACTTATTCTCCTCCACTCTCTGTAGGGTGTGTATCCTATGAGGTTTGGGGTGGAGGTGGGAGAAGGAAAGAGGGAGAGAAGGAAAGGCCTTACTTTAGGGGAACTGCAGCACTTGGTGGTGTTGCTCCATGATCTTGGTGGACGCTCAGTATGGACTCTTCCTGTGTGGGGCCCTTGGAGGAGATGGCTCCATTGAACACATGGACTTGTAGTAGCCTCCCTGCTGGCCACTCACTCCACTGGCTTCTGCATTGATTCCAATGCCTGCTGCCTAGTAGCCTCTAGCAGGAAGCCCACTTAGGTGGGCCCTCCTCCAAAACAACCTTCATGCTGTTCTGCTTTTAGTAGTGTAGACCCTCCTCTCCATTCCCCCACCAGGCCCCAGAAACAGCCTTTGCCTTTAATCTTCTCCTACACGGGTCAAATCCCTATCGCTTAGGCCCTCTCAATCCTGAGGGACACTTTTCCAGCTGATTGGGTTGAGGAAGAACTCACCGTCTCCCAACCGCACCCGAGAGTGAGGAGGGGAGAGAAAAAAATGCCACAGTGCCTCAACTGTTTTTCCAGGAGTCTCTCTTCTTAAGTTCTTCAACCTGAAACCATGAGGCGTTGAGAGGCGGGTGCTCATCTGAAGTTCACAAAACCTTTGCTGGTCCTACGTAGACGGTCTAGCACCCCACCTTGAAGTAAAGGGACTTGCCACCTACTGCTTTTTCCTTTGCTTCCAGGCTTCAGCCACATCCAGGACAGAGAGAGACTATTTTAACATCATGGCCTGCTTTCAAGCTCCACAATGCATCCACGAAGTTCCATTTTAAAGCCTTCAAAGGAGAAAGGAGCATCTCCACCTTTTCTGAGCACCATTTTAGACATGTGCATGGTAGACTGCCTTCTTTTTTTCTTTCTGTCCTTATTAACAGTTTATTACAGTATATTTTTGTGAAGATTTCTCTTTTTCTTCTTTTAAACACTGAGAAATGAGATTGGGCAATTCAATGTGACTCTGAGTCAAAAAGAATTTTTGCATAGGGGCTTAAGATAAGTGGGAGAAGCCCGTTGTTTTTCTTGTTGAAAGCAGTTTAAGGAAAATGCTTTTAGATCTGTGGGTGTTTTCTTTTTACACTGAAAACCGAAGTTAGGGAGATTTTAAACAAATTCCAGTTTTAAAAAAATCATTTTTAGCTTTTCACACAGAGATTTCAAGAACATGAGAGAAGGACTGATTTTTTTTCCATCGTGTGGTCTGACTGGTGACACTCTGGGTGCTAGGTGGGGGTGCCTGGCCTGATGGGAGGAAGGCTGTGGGGCTGGTTGGAGTGGGGGAAGGGCAGCAAGCATAATCCTGGAGTAACGAGGTGGGACCTGGGGTGACTGGATTGCAGGCAGGTCCAGGAAGACCACATTTTTCTAACATCAACATCTCAACTTTAATGATAACCTTATGTAGAGAAAAATTTGAGTTTCAATAAAATGATGCAGTCGTTAATAGCCCAACCCTTCCCATGATCTGATTCCGATTATTCTATAGAAGCTCTTTTACAAGATAAAAACGATGCAAAACAGCATTCCCCCTGCCCTCCCTCTTCTGTCTCCAAAACAGTTGGTGCTCAATTTATACATGTATCTTTGCTATTTTTCTAATTTTCATTTTTCTCTCTAATAATTTCGTGTTTTGGTTTTGGTTCATTTATAGCCAGTAATCATTAGTGGCAGCAATGAGAATTTACTTTTATTGTCCAACCATTTGGTGATCTCTATTGTGAACTAAAATAAAATGTTAAGCCCCCAAACTGACTGAATGGACTTCGTCTTGACCATGGGGACTCCAGAAATACCCTAAAGCTGAGTTGCTGGCCATGAGAAGGAAGGTCAGACACGGCTTATCATTCCCCACTCCCTTTTTGGAGCTGTCCTTTGTAGCTCATTAGCAGCCTTAAAGCTATGCAAGACAAAGCTTAAACCACATCTTCAGGTCATCAGTTTACTTAACAGATCACTTGAGTCTGAGTATATGTCCTGTGTATGTCTAGTGGCTTGTCTCTGATAAACAGACTTCCTTATTTTAATTTAAAACATTATAAGCCTTTAGACAAAGCTCCATTTCTTTAACCAGTTTCAAATCAAAGAATCTTTAAACCCACCTATGTCTTATAAGACCACTCCTTCTTAGGCCAAACCAATGTAAGTCCTCCACACACTGACTTACGGTCTTACATGTAGTTCCTGTGTCCATGAATGTGTAAAACCAAACTGCAACCCGGCTACCGCAGGCATATGTTCTCAGGACTTCTTAAGGCCATGTGCTCTGGGCCAGTTCCACACATTTGGCTCAGAATAAACCTGTTTAAATTATTTTGTGGAGTTTGGGGTTTTTTTCTGTTAACACTATCAATGGATTAATGATTTATAGAGATCTATTTTCTGTTGTGTGAGAGATAATGAAGAATCTGGATTATTAGTCATTTTTGTTTATTTGTCTGTTTTGAACCCAAATCAATTAAGAATCCTGAGCACATTGGGAAGTCTCATACCAAGACTGGTGAGTTTGGGGGTTTCTGTATTTACTCTTAGCCCACAACTAAAATTTTAAATTGAATTTGTAAGCTCTCTTTGTCTCTGTATGTCTATGTGTCCATAATTTAAAAAGGCCTTTACCTCTCACTGTGTGAGTATGTAAAATTTTCCTGCCTCTAGATGGTATAATATTAATAAATTAGATTAGTCTCTTGTTAAGCTCTTTTCTGATTGGATGATAGAGATAAATAAGTACTTACATAATAAGAATATTCCTAAGATTCCTAGAAAATAGTGTAATTGAACTTCTAATATTTTAAATGTGCTACCTTTAAAAGATATTTTTGTCTCCTTCTTTAATATCCTCCATCACAGACACAAAGACCTAAGTCTGTTTCTTGGTGCTCTCCCACATCCGAGTGGCTGCAATACAGCTGAACAGCTTTTCTGACGTGATATCTTCTGCCAATTTGGGTAGAAACTGTGCTATATGAATAAATCCCATCTGTAAGAAAATATCTTCATACAGTTGAAGGATTCCTAGTCCAGTTCTAAATAAAAAATTCCTCCCCATCTTTGCAAAACACATCCCAGACTTGACAGGCCAGATCAAGCAGAGTAGTGATTTCCCACACAGTGTGAAGATCCAGTCTGTCAAGAGTGTGTCTGGAGTAAGACCATAAGACTTGACATGAAGGAACAGTTTGGAGAGACTGTCTTCAAAGAATACTTCAACGGTTGCAAAATATCTCAACATCTTGCTGTGATCCACACAGAAAAAGGCCAACTGGCATGGCTTATTTATGAGATTTTGGCAAATGCAATGAAAGCATTTGCCTCTTTCAAATTGAGAATGAGCACTGCCACAATGAAGGACATCCCTGGGACCTAACCAACATCAGGCTGTAACATAAATGTGCTCCTAAGATACGTTGTAAAACATCATGATAAGGGCCGGCCTTCTGAAAGATGTAGAGAGACGAGTATACACAAGATCTGTCCAGCTTAATTCCAGACCAGTACCTGGGTCACCAACAGACAGACCTTTTGTATCAAAGAGAATGATATGTACAGAGGGAATTGATTTCATCAAAGATTTTTCATCATTTCTTTCCTCTTGAGAGGAATATTTCATAAAGGTCACGAATGATATTTCATTCATTTCCTACAGCTAGACTCCAAATTCACCAAGGAACATGAAGGGGCTACCCCTACACCACGATTCCCCTTTTCTCTTACTATGCATTATTTTCCAGTTGGGTGATATTTCACTGGTCCAAATAACCATTGCAGTTGGCAATATTTTCTTCCTGCTTAAATTACCTTTTTTCTTTCTTTTTTCTTTATGAACTGCTTTAATTTCCCAATTTGAGACTTAGTCACAGTCTCACATTCTTGTTGATGACTTAAAGCTTCTTCTACAGATTTGGCAGGAAGATTGCCTAGGAATGGGCAAAGATTTCTTAAGCAGGACACAAAAGCAGTAATTAATCATATGATGGCCCACACTTAAGAATCAGAACAGTGGTAGAAAATGGTTCAAATTCAAAATTCTTATGTCTTGAAGACTGAAGTGGTGATGTAGGTCCTGCCTGTTTATGCTTCGTTTTGCCTGTTGAATGGTTTTTAAAAGTTTTCTAAAGATTCTCTCCTGGAGGGACTTTACCAAATAATTTCTAGTCAGGAGCTCTAGGGATACCTGATCTGAGTTCTTTTTGTCCTTTTTGGAAAAGATTTCAGACAACCAGGGACAGGTGGTGTGGTGCCCTGGCCACGGCTTATCTCCAACAGAGTTGTGAGAGCTCACATTAAGGTGGGAGAAGCCACACTCCCTTCCCCACCTTCCCCAGTCCTCTCTGACCAGTCCCTTGGGGCCCAAGCAGCCGAGGGACTCCTAGCCTGCCTGGGGAAGCTGTAGGTGGTGCCAACCAGTCACTTTAGGGAACTACGGTTAGGGAACTATGGTTGACTTTTTGGAGCCAGTGCTGGCAAAGTCCTGCAAGGAAAACTGGCCTGGAACCTGGTTTACAGAGTCCACACTTAGAGGTGGTAAGGGAGGCCAGCCAAGATCCTTGGGATGTTTTGAAAACTTCAAGAAGAGAGGAATTCGCCCATAATGTATAGGTACTGCAGATGAAATCTTACAGAGAAAGTTCCTTGGCCTTGCCTTCCTAGCTTCAGAACAGTAAATTAATAGAGACTTTTATAAGTCCAAGCTGAGATTCCTTATAGAAACCACTGGCAAAACAAACTTGAAGAAGGTAAATTAACATTTTATTGTGCTTGTGTAAATAACCAGGCCATTAGAGGAGTCATACTCACTTTGTGATCAAGAATCTTTTTGATGGTCTTTTAAATCAAAAGTGGGGAGACTATAAGGAAAAATTTGTGCTTAAATGGAAAATTATGTGTTGTCATCCCAGAGCACACCTGGGTTGTCTGATTCTGATTCTGTGGGAGCTGTTTTAGAGCTCTGTAAATTGTAGATAACTGACAGCAATGCTAAATCATTCTTGCCCACAGACATGAAAATGAATTCTGTCCAGTGAAGAAGCAACCAAAAAAACCAATTCTGGCTCTATTTATATAGTCATTTCAATATTCCTGATCTATAAATGTATGTGTTCTTGGGATTTTCCTTTGACTTGGTTGTAATACTTCACTAGTTTCTTCATGAATTAGTTAAATGAAATATCTAACTCATGTTTATTCTAATCTGTTTAAGTGTCCTGGTTTTACCAGTTCCCAAAAATTATCTTTTAATGCCTACTTGGAACTAAACCATCATTTAATGGATTATTGGGTGTGCCCTGTCTTTACCTAGACACAGAGGGCCTAAAGGCTTTACAACAACAGTGTGAAAGAGACTTTTGAGGCAGCCCAGTTTGGTGACCTAGCACAGGAACTTTCTGGAACCTTTATGGTGACAGTCCTGTCCAGAAGGCATTTGGTGTTTTTGTCTGTTCTACTAACTGAGATGGCCTGACATTTTTTGACAGACATTGTCCTGTCATTCAGCTCTTCTTAAAGTATACTTTATACTTTAGTATACTTAAAGTATACCACAAAAGTATACTTCAGAGTAAAAATACAAATTTAAGAGCCTCATGTTCTTATTAACTCTCACAAACAAGTTTGATATAATGCTGGAGCACTGCCACATAGAGTTTTATGAGCTTTTTTAAATCAAGGCCATGCAAGCTTCATGCTTGTGTCCAGATGGCAGATAGGAGGAGTGGTCATGTTTTCCTCAAGGACGGCCAACATGTTCTTTAGTAGTTTTTGGTGAGAAGTGCTAAGGGAGGTCATCTGACCAAAGAGAACTATGTATTTCTCTTGTGATATACCAGTCTAGCATTTTATAAAGAAAACAAGAGTTGATTTTTAGAAAAGAAATCTGGAAAATAAGACAGTTGCCTTTACAATCAAGAGGCAACTAAGCAAAGCAGAGTTTCTTGGGGGCCCTGCTGAGTTTTGCTACAGCCTAGGTCACATGCCTTTTGACCAGACACTAATACAGTGTCCAAAGAAGTGGTACCAGAAACTCCGTCAACAAAATAGAAAATTTTAACAGGCTGTCCTGAGTAACCCCTGAGATTGTGGACCCAACTTTAGAGATGGCTAATATATCCCATTGTCAATGTCTAGGTGATAATGGCTTGCTGAAAGAATGCTGAGGATACCTGCCTAGCTCAGAAGACCTCCTGCATCTTTCACCATCACATATGCCCTTCTGGGTCTTTATGACTTGCTTGAACGGGTAAAGGACTATTACCATTACCAAAATATTAATTCCTAAGAGCAGAGAGGGGGACCCTCTAGGACCATCCCTTAGGACAATACTAAGCAAGCCCAAAAGATAATGCTTCCTTGGGAGCTCTGAGTCATAAAGCCCCAAGTTAGCAGATGGCAAGTCCATCATCAAGATTAAGGGCGTTACCCAGAATGCTGGAATAATTTTGACAATTTGAAAAACTTTCTTTAATTATTGCTCAGGGACAAAACACCCACAAGAATCTTTGTTTAGCAGAAGGCTTCTGTGACAGGTGAGTCACAGTAAGTTAAAAAAAAAAAAAAGGAGAGAAAGAAAGAAAGAAAGTAAAGCAAGGAGTTGTACCACAAGCCTGTCATATATGGTCTATTATGACTGAGTCCCTTGTTTCAGAATCACCTAATTTGGGACAAAGCTATTTTGTGCTGGAAAAAAGAAACTTCTAGAAAATTGAGAGAAGACACTGTTAGCAGGGCAAGGCGCCTTTCTAGTGCCTATGGTTTTCATGAGGATTTTTTTTTCCTAAATCCTCTAACGCTAGGTCTTACTCCTTCCCTCAATTGAGTTACCTGAGTTTGGTAGGGGAACTGCACACATAGGGTCCAGCCCTGCCCTCCTGCTCTCCTGTTTCGTTCTAGGAATTTTCCTATTTGTAGAGAGCAGGAGCCCTGATGGCTGCTAGAACCTGTGGTTTTTTAGGTCAGACTATAACTAGGTAAAAGTGTCTGATACTGGAGAAGTTCAGGATAGGGAAGCCTCCTGTTGCCACATACCATACCAACGTACTTCTACCTGAGCTTTATTAATGACAATGGGTTTTCACCTCCATCTGCCTTACCCCTTTGGAAGTCAGGCAGGGAAAAGAGATGCCATTTACTGGGTCTTCTAACATCCATATATTTATTATCAAAGTTTCTTTAGAAAATTGCCTGGGAGATTTAGCTTCTGACAGTCATTGTACAAGGATTTGCAATATCATTTACCTAATGTTCAAATTAGAAAATAGCCATGAAAAATCATGTGGAAAATCAATTGCTATAGATACTGTGAACATGGTGATTGCAGGTATACGATGGACAGAGCCCACCTTGAGAGTATAATTGAATGATGCTTGTCCATGTCTGGAATATTCAGAGTTTCAGAAACCTTTACGTCATTCAGAATATATCCTGCCAGGGCAAGAGAAACAATGCCGTAACTGTGAATTCTAAATACCTAACTCTTGTTAAAAAAAACTACCACAACTAGGCTGGATGTGATGGCTCGTGCCTTTAATCCTAGCACTCTGGAAGGCCAAGGCAGGATTGCTTGAACTCAGGAGTTCAGTTACAGAGTAAGCAAGAATAAGACCCTGTCTCTACTAAAAATAGAAAAATTAGCCCAGCACAGTGGCATGTCTGTAGTCCTAGCTACTCAGGAGGCTTAGTCAGGAAGATCACTTGAGCCCAGAAATTTGAGGTTGCTGTGAGCTAAGAGGACAACACTGCACTGTAGCCAGGGTGACAGAGCAAGACTCTGTCTCATTCCATCGTCTTTCTTTCTGGAAGAAGAATACCTCTAAGAGCCCCTTCGAGATATCCTCTTGGTAGATTTTAAAAGTCCCTATGCTGACAAGTACTGCCCAAGAATCAGACTCACACACCTGCTTGGCAGGCCGTGCACATCTCAAACTCTCAGGGGAGCATGAAGGGAGAGGCGTGATCCTCCAAGATGCTGCTGTCAAGCACTGCAGCAAAGTAAACTGAAATTACTTGTAAAATCATCCCCACAAGAGCCAAAGTCCTTACCATGTGTTGCTTCTTGTGGTTCCAAAGGTGATGGGTATATGGCACACCCAAGAAAGGCCTGAACCAGGGGATGTCCCTTTCTGATCATTTTTGTTCTTTTATGTAACTGTGCCACTCAAATGAACAATATGCCAGAAACCTGAGGCTGTCCACATGGCAAGATCTGACATATGTTCTGTTGTAATGTTGTTTGAAGGTGATTTGTTTTGCAGGCTTACAGTCTCTTGCAGCCATAGGAGGGTCAGGGAGAACAATCATTGAATTCAAAGGCAGCCCTGGTTCCTTCGATCATTGCAAATCCATCCGGCAAAGCCAAAGTGGCTCCTGACAGACTTTCCCTCCTTGGCAGCCCAGCCTGCTGGATAGCCCCTCAACTGTGGGCCAAATGGCACAGTCTTTGGATGGAGGCGAGGAGCCATGAGGGGGTGATAGAGGCAGTTTTTATAATTTCTGGTAAAAATAAAGGCTTATATAAAGCCATGAGGATGGACAGCAGGATAACATACTGAAAGGAGTCAGCGTCTTATGTTTTATTCTCCTCATCTGCCCAGAACTGTCATTTGAGAGTTGGCTCAGGATGCACATAATGGTGACTCAGAGCCATATTAAAAGATGTGAGAAGTTCTCCCTTATTCTCCAGAAAGGCCTTGGCTTCTATAAGCTTCAGGGAAGATTAAAGAGTCCATAAAGTAGCCGCTTAAGGTCTTGCCCATGTGTTCAACAGCTTCCCACCGTGGGTCATGTTAACGACCCCTCACCCTCCACCCCAGATAATTACAGTTCACAGGATGTGTTGGTGCATATTACCTGATCTATCCTCTGTTCACCCCTATTCTTTCTAATAGTCCCTGTTAATTTGGACAATACGTCTGCAACAAGTTCCAAATTACTATAATATGTTTGAAATGTGCCCTGGGACAATTCCTACATGTAACTCAATTGCCATCCACACCACGAGAACAATGATTTGTTTGACCCTCTCCAATTTATGGGAGCTAAATGCAGTATTCAGCACTTACTTACTTCTGAGTTTTATTCATCAATCTCTGGATACCCCTCTTGGCCACCTTCTAGGTTGTTAAATTAAACAGAAACAAAATTTATAAAAATATTTAGAAACTCCAATATGATCCATAAGCCTTTTCCAGTATTTAATGTTTTCCAGAAATATATTACCTACCTCCCAACATTATTCTTAGGGGCCCCAGGTACCACCCAGCTTCCCCTAAGCATGTCAGCACTTTCCCCTGTCTCAGAAGCCCTCTCTGCTCCCTCCGCGGGGGCCTGGCTAGGTTGGACAATCTACCACACCAGGCACCACGGACAGCGATATGGCTGCCATGACAGGCTGTACAGGTGGCCTTTATGCAATACCAATGTGTGTGAGAGGCCTGACTCGTAAGCAGGCATGAGGCTATAATTTACTCGTTACTTTCAGACAAACTGCTGATGAGCCTGGACCCAGCAAACTCTGGCCTGCATGTCCTTCTCTACATCATTAAGCCCCTTTGTAACTGCCTGCTCTGGTGATGTGACGACGTGTATCTATACTGGATCCATATCAGATCTTCCCCCTTTCTGTGTAATCACACCTAAATCATAATCATAAAATAATATTTAAAACTAAATTTGAAAAATACACACATATATACATATATCTACCCTTTTGTATCTTGCCCTAAAAATTACTTCTTTAAATAATCTTATATGTTTTCACTCCCTTTTGTTTTGCTTTGCTGGTGGCTCTCATGTTGCGTGTTCACTGGTATATTTTTGTGGGAACACTCCAGAACACTGTTCTATTACACTACAGACATAGACAGGTGTCCTGATAATAGATACAAGTATTTCTGAAAATAAAACAAGAAAAAATTGCCCCACATCCCTATGAAAATATTTTCTTACATTTCTGGGATTTTTCTGATGTAATATCATTGGCAGGGTAAAAGGGTCACCCCAAGTTAGCTCTGCATCTTTTTCCATTATGCACCACATGTAGAAGCATGGATTGTACAGTCTTCATAACTGAAATAACTTGTTCTCTATTACAGGACATCAGATTGAGTGAGGGATGCATCTTGACTGACAGTAAATATTGTTAAATTAATGCTTTAACAGTCTCATGTTGAATACTGTGGAGAAAGAGGTGTAGGATAAGTTTATTACTAGCTAAGAAAAAAAATAAACCCAACTCCACCAATTTCTCTGAATTACAACCTTCTCATTGTAGTGTTTTTATTAATTTCAGGCAATGTCTTCTCTCTAACTTAAAGAACAAGTAAAACTTAAAGTTCCCCCTTCTTACCCTTCATCACATGCCAACAGAATATTTTTCACCCAATTCTTAATTATATTAATAGATACTCAAATAAGAAATAGATGGTGGCCTAGCACTCTGGGAGGCCGAGGCAGACGGATTGTTTGAGCTCAGGAGTTCGAAACCAGCCTGAGCAAGAGCGAGACCCCATCTCTACTGAAAAAAAAAAAAAAATAGAAAGAAATTATCTGGACAACTAAAAATATATAGAAAAAATTAGCCGGGCATGGTGGTGCATGCCTGTAGTCCCAGTTACTCTGGAGGCTGAGGCAGGAGGATCACTTGAGCCCAGGAGTCTGAGGTTGCTGTGAGCTAGGCTGACGCCATGGCACTCACTCTAGCCAGGGCAACAGAGTGAGACTCTGTCTCAGAAAAAAAAAAAAAAGAAAAAAGAATTTAC
>CAUYSK010041157.1:0-42443 GCA_963575035.1 Avahi laniger | reverse complement strand
TCTGCTCATCCTCCACGTTGTGTCCACCAACATCCTTTAAAAACATAGATGCTATCTTATCAAGTCTTTGCATAAAACTATTTCATGTTGTCTGCTGCTTACAACATCATAACCGAATGGTGTTGATTATTCCCTACTTATCTTTCCCTCCACAACCTCCCCCCACCACCACTTGCTACACCTTATTTGGTGACCACTTTGGACAATCTTGTTTTTTAAATGCAATCCAAGCCCATGCACCTTTAATCAGGATGCTCTCTTTGTCTGGTTAGTGTGTGGAAAGTGTAAAATAGATTTTTGTTGAATTGAGTTGAAATAATGATTTACTGGTATGACAGAACAATTTTGAGATGTTTTATTTGTGTTTGTTCTCTTTGTATTTCCCAAATCCCTCCATTTTAAGGAGGTTGCCACCTTTTCATATTTCATTGCCTTGGGAATTCTTTTTCAGTGTAGAAAGCATATGCTTCTCTTTCAAGAGATAATACTCCAGGGGAATGATGGTGGCCATGGAAAGGTGCTTTTGAGGGGAAAAATATACAGGAGAAAAAAAAGAGTTTACCTGAGACTAAGAGGGATGCAGATTGGCAGGTCCCTGAATTTGGTGTCAATGTCCTGGAGTTGGCAAGTCTTCAGAAAGGTAGAAGAGCTGCACAGTTGAGAAGGTACAGAGATAAAATGGGTGTTATGACAATGTCCACAAAGTTGGCTAGACGAGCTGTCAAGACACCCGGCAGCGGCTCTAAATCTGCCACGGTGTTAGCCAAGCAATGCTTCCTCTCCCCCAGCAAAGTGCAATATGCTCACATTGCATTGCCCTTTAGTCAATGGATAAATACTAGAACAATCACACAAACAGCCGTCTCTGTCTCAGAAAATGGGTGTGTGGCTCAGCCAGGCGGGGTTGGGATCTTGTCTAGCACTTTCACTGTTACCAAGTTGATGTACTCTTGGATTCCAGGTCATCTGAGAGAGTTTGAATGGGATTTCCTCAGGCTATGTTTATAAAAGAAAATGTTTTCCAGCCGCTTATTATTTGTTCTCTTTATCACACAGTATTTTTTCTACACGCTGTCAGCCAAAGTGATTGTGTGAGGCCAGTAATGAAAAGTGAGAGTCCTAATTTCCCAGAAGCTGCTCTGCTGGCCTGATGACAGACATTTCCCAAGGGACACAGCAAGGGCTGCCTACTCCAGGGGTCCATAGACCTGAACGCCTCACTCTCAGAAGTTAAAGAAAGTTCTAGTTAGGATGAAAGAGAATTTACTGTCAACAACTCTACTGCAGGTTTCCCAGAGACACAGGGGTTGGCCGTTAGAATCAATACAAGGGACAAGCAATTACCTCCAGAGGCGGTGTCTTCTGACCACTTGCCACTGGTGTCGTCTCCTAGGCACCGTTGCTTTTGCTTATTGCTGAAAGCATCTTACAGGTGTTTCACAAGGGGCCTGCTGACAACAGCACAAACCATTTGCCTCGGCAAGAAAACCTGTCATGTTATATCAAAACATTTGCCTTGAACTCATCCTGTGGGTATGTGGTGTCAACTCAGAACAAGGTGAGCTGAAACTTAAGATTCACCTTCCTTGCTAGTTCCAGATATTCAGTTCTGTTAAAGAATTTTAACCTTATTAACAAAGTCAGTTTATTTTGATAGTCTACCCAATGTTATTTTGGTGAAAAAAAAAAAAAAAGAAAAGAAAAGAAAGAAGAAAAAAAAACTTTCTCCAATCCACAGTAATAATCTGGGAGACAGAAAAGTTTTCACAAAGCTAAAACAAAAAGGTTAGAAAAGTCTAGTCTGAACATTAATGCTGATTTATTATTCCTGGGTCTATTACTTGCCAAATTGCCGAATGAACAGTCTCCATATTCAGTCTTAGACACTTAGAAGAAAGCCAATAAACGATAAGGAAACAGGGCTCAGGGCCATGGAATCCAGAAGCACTTAGTAAATCCTACTTTCTGGTTGGATGTATATTTCCCACCTGAAGAAGAGACCTGCACCAAAATGTCTCCAAGCTTCCTCATCCAATTTCAAATTTTGTAAATTCTGGTGAAGACACACAAGTCACTTTGGGTTGTTGTGCTCCCTTTTTTCCAGGGAGACCAAAACATCTCATCTACACTAGTATTAATCTCTATTGAGACCGGAAGATACGACCAAAACCATGAGTCACTTACAGGCCCTCCAATCCCTTCTCTGTTTTGGACTCCTCCTTAGCCAGCGTCTGTGTCTTGTTTTGGGAGAGGAGGTGCAGATTCTCTTAAGTCTCCCATCTGCAAGGAGCCTCATTTAAATTTAAATCGAAATCAAAACACTTCCAGATTTGAAATGATCGCAATTCAGTCAGACTTTGTCCTATTGTGACAAAGTTGAAACCATTCTTTTCAACTCAATGAGTTCAAAAACTAAGTGGAAATATTGAGAGATTAACATTTTAATATCATTTTAAAATGTTGCCGTTTCAGCTCCAGTACTGTTACAGGCAAGAGTGGCATACAGAATCCCCTGCGCTCAGCACCAAAAACTCAAATGTTTTTATTTAACTTTTAAGATTGTCGGGCACCCTAACAATTTGGTGTTTCTCCTGTATTTGAGAGGTTAACTTATGAGAGTCACACTTTTGAGAGGCCCTGAAAAGTTATAAAAACACTAAATATTGCCTTAAAATTTTTATTGACAATTCTAGTTGACACTGTCTCAGCAGAACTGTTTCTCTAAATATAATTAATAAAACTATGTGATAATTTTGACGTCCCCCCCCAAAAAAGATATAAAGACAGACTTCTTTGTTAAATGTTTTCTAAGTGACTTTAGATAATCTACGTTTCTAAATCACATCTCTCTGTTGTTCTCCCAGTACTTGCCTAGACAGTGGCAGAAGGACAAGTTCCCCATCCTGTACCATAGAGGGTCATTTGCCATTTGCAAGTTAAACAATAGCAATGAAAAGAACACTAATGCAACACACTGACCCTTCTGTATTTCAAGAAGTGTATTGGAACATGTTGATGTTCGGAAGTTAACTTGGAAAGCCAGGTATTAGAATGCTTTTCATTTACATAAGGAATTAATGAGCCCAATTATCCTGTAAGGGAAGGAGCCTGCAGGGACATTGAGAGGGCCTACGAGGACCTGGGAGTCGTCCTTACGTGCCCCTGTGCTAGGTGCTGCTGCTACAGAGCCTATGGAGTAGACAGGGAGCACAATTTTGGAGATAGGTAACAGCCTCAGTGCCTGCCCCAGCTCCTTGACAGAGCTGCCGCAGGAAGTCAGCATCTGCATCTACCGTGTCACTGTGTTTCTTACTTTTTCTCCTAGGTTCAGAGAAACAGCCTGGGTAATATCACTCCTAGATTTTCTCATCTTTACTACTTTCCTTATGCTGTTCCCACTGCCTGGAAATTTCCCGATTGTTATTACCTTTAAAAAACTACACATCCCAACCAGCCATTTCCTACCTAAAGCAGATCTCCTCACCAGGTACAATTGAGTCTCCTTCTGCGTCACCACCACTTGATAGCTTCTACATCCATCACACATCACAGGATTAAGTAATGAAGTATGCACATCCCTCGTCTCCCCTTCCTGACCATAATACCTTAAGGGCAAGGATTGTACACTTTTCCACTCCTTTATTCCACTCCTCTAACAGCCAGCGCAATGTCTTGCACATAGCAGCTATTGGATAAATATTGACTGAAGGAATGAATAAATGAATACTTTAAAGAGTCTGCAGAAATCAGGGTTGATTTCAGAAAGAAATAGTGAATGATTGCAAGAATGACTCAGGTAGTGAGGTGGTCCAGTTCAGCCCCAATTCCTAATGTGCTATAATAATGGGAGGCCAGCTTACCGTGAATAACGTTGTATAATTTGTCACTAAAAGACTGCCTTTGCTTACAATAGGCACCCTCTGACTATGGAGGGAAAAGAAATTTTCCATACTACCAGTTCTTAAGACTAAAGAGAAGAATTACATAACTCAGGGAGTTTGAACCATAGTACCTTGGGACTCATTCAAGAAGTAGAATGAAACTGTTATAGATCCTAGATGTTGGGTTCATGCATGTTCTAAAACTCCATGTATCTTTTCATATATAAATTTATTTTTATAAATCAAAATTTCCTTAGAAAATTCAGAGTATATTGGAGCAGGGCGGCAGAGGGGGTTGGTCAGGACACCTCTTAATGACTACTAGTTTTTCCCCAATATCCATTCTATTATTTTTCCTGAGTTTTTTCTGGACACGTGGTTACTCAGCTGAACACTAATTTTCCCAGCCTCCCTTGTGGTTTGGTGTAGTCAAACAATGTAGTTCTATACTATGGGGTGTGAGAAGATGTAACTTGTGCATCTTCCAGGTTAAGTTCTGGAAAGAAAACTGTCTCCTCCACTTTCTCTTTCCCCTTCCTCCTGGCTGGGGAGCAGATAGGTGGTAGCAAGACAGCATTGCCCACACTGATGATGGTGACACCCTAGAATATGACAGAGTCACAAGACAGAAAGAACCCTGGGTCCCTGGATAACCTAGTCAACCAAGGCTGCCCTTCCTCTGAATTCCCTGCCAACCTGGACCTTTGTATATGAAAGAAATAGACGTCCATCTGGTTTAAACCACTGTTATTATTGTTTTATTGAAGTAGCCAAACCAGTATGTTGACTAACATAGCATGTCAACAAGGTGCTATATGACGTCCTTATTTTTAGAAAATTCAAGTAAATTTAAGTGAGTGGTTAAGAAAGAGCGTGCATGTGTGTGTGTGTGTGTGTGTGTGTGAGAGAGAGAGAGAGAGACTTGTGGCAACCCAGGCTTTGGGAATCAGCCATTGAGCATTTGTTAGTGGTCTAGTAAGTCTCTGGACTATCGGGAATCATTACAGTTTTTTATAACTGAAATCTAAGCCAAGACATAAATAAATAGAAAGTGAAAAAAATAGTCAAGGGTCTTTTTTTTTTTTAATGACTAGCACCTAGAATGGTAGTTTATTGATAAATGAACAAGTGAATTTGTAGGCATACCTGGAGCAATTCTATGTGCCAAATATACATTTTCTTGAAAGAGTTTAAATTTTGATTGAATGAAATAAGACAGTTCCCTGATCCATTATAAAAAATGACAGTTCATTTGAGTGTTATATTCATTGTGACTTCTTTCTCACTTAGAAACCAAAGATGAAGTTTCTCCATCATACTTGAGCTATATATTTCAGATCAAAAACAAGTATAGTGGTCATCATTTAAAATCCATTGTGAAATCAGGAGTCAAATACTGTCCCTAGTAAACCTTGTAGCTAAGGCTTAACTAATACCCTCTGAGCTAAAATCATTCACAGTAAATGCAATGAGACAAATTATAACGGATGTTTTATAAGTTTTCTTAAATTGCCTGCTGAATTGAGAATTTCAGAATTAAATGGGCATCAGAAAAGGAATCATTAACATCATAAAAGAATTCATACAGGTTTAGAAATTAGCATATAATTTACAAAAGGAAAGGAAAATCAGCAAAGATATGAAATGATGTATGACAAAAGTAAATACCCAAAGTTGATGCAATATTCAAAATCTTGAAGACCTAAGAATTTAAAAATATAGATAACATCTGCTCTCAATTGAGTGAGATTCATTTGCTAGGAAATTTCCCAAAGATGTATGCAGTCTAAAAATATACATATTATGAATCCTTTATGATTATTTTGATGGGTTTAGTTTTTCTCAAATGCTGGAATTTAAAAGGTTGGACAACAAATTTTAGGCAACTGGGCTCATTTACCAGGGACTTCTTGGCTATCAGTCATTTTTCCCTTCTGATTCTGCCTACCTATTCTTCTTTTTCTATTCTGCTTTCAGATATCATTTTTTATTTAATAATGACAACAATGTAAATTTGTATAAATATTTTAAGGTCCAAAAGCACTAGTATAATCACTCTCTCATTTGATTCTCAAAACCCTCTGGGAGTGAAAAAAAGAGCATTAAGATTCTTTATTTTCCTCAATTTACCAATGATAAAAATGAGTTCAGAGAAATTTAGTAACTTGCTTAAGGCCTGACAGATCTCAAATCCAGGGTTCCCAGTGAGTTCCACACATTTATTCCTGTACACTGTAGACTGTCAGCTCAATGGAAAATTCCTGAATCTTCTTAGTTTTTAGAGCATACTGTTTCAATTTCTGGCATTTACTTATCAAAACTTCTATGTGCTGGGCACTGTGCTAGATACTAAATGCTCAATAATTAACAAAACAGACATGGTCTCTGTCCTCCTGGATCTTATCATTCACTGAGAAGAAAACTATTAAATAAACACACTCTTATGGTCTGAATGTTTATTTCCTCCCAAAATTCATATGTTAAAATCCTCACACACACACCCTCAAGGTGATGATATTAGGAAGTGGAGCCTTCGGAAATGATCAAGTCATGAGGGTGAAGCCCCATGAATGGGATTAGTGCCCTTACAAAATAGGCCCAAGAAAGCTCATACCCTCCCCCGCATCCACCATGTGAAGACACGTTGAGGAATTGCTACCTTTAAACCATGAAATGGGCCCTCGCCAGACATGGAATTTGCTGGTGCCTTGATCTTGGGTTTCCCAGACTCCAGAACAGTGGTGGGGGGAAAAGTTATTGTTCATAAGCCCTCAGTCTATGGTATTTTGTTATAGCAGCTGAACAGACTGAGACATACACTAACGAATACAGATGTATTTACACATTCTGATATAAGGGCAGTGAATGAAAAGCCAGGAGTGCTTTAAGAAGGAACAAAGGAGGGGAATTTATTTAGATGGAAGTGTGTGTGTGTGTGTGTGTGTGTGTGTGTGTGTGTGTGTGTATGTGGATGGGAGTATGTGTGTATTTAGATGGGAGTGTGTGTGCATTTAGATGGGAGTGTGTGTACGCATGCGTCTGTGTATGAGCACGTCAGAGAAAGCATTTGCACTAAGAACAGAGTGGAGTGAAGGAAAGCAAGAGTGGAGACGGGGGAAAGGTGGTCCTGTGAAAAAGATCAGCACGTGCAAATGCTCTGAGAGCCTAATGCTTTCCAGGAACTAAAGAAAGAACTAGAATAAAGCCAGTGTAGCTGCATCTTCCCACACAAAGGGGACAATTTTGTGAGTTCCTGCAGACTGTTCAAGCCTTGTTGATGAGTTTGGGTTTTACCCTAAATACAACAAGAGGGTACTGGAGCCAGGAAGAGACAGGATCTCATTTATATTTTAAAAGATCATTTTAACTTCTTAGTAGAGAATTGATTGGAGTGGGGCAAAAGTAGAAAGGCAAGACAGAGGCTCTTGTAGTAGCTCATGTGAGAGATGATGGCACTCAAGCTAAGACAGCTGTGAAGGCAATAGAAAGAAGTGAATGTCTCTAAGACATATTGGAACGGAGATGAAACGCCTTGATGTGGAGGGTGAGAGAGAGATGGGAATCCAGGCTGGCTCTCGGGTTTCTGGAGGAGTCATTCAGGGAGTAATTACAGCCAGTTGAATATTTTCCTTGCTGCCACATTCACAGTGAAACCCTCCGTGTACACATAACTTGAAATAATCACATTCATGTTCCAGGCTTATTGACATACCATTTCTTATTCTAGGCACTAGCAACCTGGTGGTATTTTTAATAGGAATTTATCCTTCTCATATTCATATTGAGATTGCGCTGGAGCACATAAAGATGTATTTATAATCCAAAAGTGTGAGGAAAAAAGAACTGGGGTTTTAACAACTTTCTGTGGAAAGGCACAGATGTGATGTTTGGTAGTTATTGCAAAGAGATAAAAAGACATCTTCTATCCTAAGACACAGAAGACAAGTGTCTTCTAGCAACTTTCTTCCAACTTCCCTAGATCCTTTCAAAAATAAATAAAGATGTTAATACTTGGAGGGAAAAAAAACAATTAAACTGGAAGTCCTCCTGCCTCATTGTTCACTAGTATCTATGCCTCATTTCTTTCCATTCTCCAGTCAATACTGGCATGGCCCCTATTTCTTTGTATACCTCAAGTTGGATGAAGAGGTTGTTATGAAACAAAAAGTAGAAATAGCTAATGACCATAATAGCTAATAGATGCACATGCTTTATAGTTGACATATGGCTTTTCTGCCTGCTATCTCACTAGGGTTTTTTTTTAATCTGGTGATCATGCTCACTTATGAGCTAAAAATGTCAGGCATTGTCCTTAGGTATTTTTATGTACTAATTCATTTAATCTCCACAACAACCTAATAATCTAACGGTTTGGGGTAAACACCAGATGCATCGCTTGGTAAGGCTGGAACCAAGACAACAGATGTGCAAAGTCTTCAATTTCTTAGCATTCTGCAGAGGGCCCTGTTTAAGCCCACATGGAGCTGGAGCACTTTGCTCTGATAAAAAGACTGTGCTCCAGGGCAGGGAAGAACTTCTCAGCTCTCTTTCTTAATATGGGGCAAACATGAGACCCATCTGTACAAAGGGCCATTTGATTGCCAAGCAGTCTGAGCTTAGGTGCCAGCTGTTCACATCAGTGGCTGAGAAAGCCAGCTACCCAATGCCTAAAGACCTCAGCAGCCTGTGGGAGGTTGTAACTCCAACTGAAGCCACCAATCTCATGAAATTTTGAGATTAGAGATGCTGCCTCCTCCCAGCTGGGGTGAAGGCAATGGCTTGCAGTTTCAGCCAGCTTGCACCAACCAATCTCAGATAATCACTCAAGGCCATTTTGGGGAAATCCTGTTTATCCTTCCACATATCCTGACTCTTTAGACATAAATATTAATATTATCCCCATATACAGATGATAAAACTAAAATACAGAAAGATGAGATAGTTTGCCTAAGGTGGTTTCACAGGCTGTGGGCAGAGTCTCCATTTTAATATGTGCCTCCCTACCATGCTGAGGGAGCGTGGCAGGGAAGCCATGGCCAGTCGCCACGGTCAGTGCTGAGGCTGGGCATGGCCAGTGCTGGTGATCATGTTGACAGCCCACTGTCATCCAGTCCTAGAGTTTGAAAACCGGGATGTCAGGACCTGCTGTGAAGTCAAAGCATGCAGCTCCTCTCCAAAAGGAAGATCAATTTGGTAAGAACTAAATATGATGCAAACCAGTTTGATGCCTCAAAGATTACTTGCAGATTTACACATCAATATACCCTTAAGAACTGACGCATACACAAAAAAGTTTTGCTGCTGTCTTTGCAGTGATACATAGATTACTTGTCACATTTATGACCTAGGATCAGATTCCAAGAAAGAGGCTATCCCAAGCTATGTATGCCTATGACTGATCAGCAAAAAAAATCTCTGAACAAGTAAAGTCTCACTTTGAGAACTCTTCAAAATACCATTCCTGCCTCAAATGAAGCCTCCATTAGAGCATAGGACTTTTCCAAGTTCTATGCTTTTCTATGCAAGTTCTACTTGTGCAAAAAATTGCATAGAATTTTCCAAGATGTGCCAATATAGCCTCTTATAAATTTCAAAACATCAAGAGATCTGAATTCTAGTTCTAGCTAATAGTGGCCTTGGCCAAGTAACTTCCTCTCTCCATGCCTCAGTTTCCTATTGTAAAATAAAGCTGTTGGATTGACTGATCAGCCTTGGTGTTCCGCTACTGTTGGCTAGAACAAAAAAATAGCATCTTACTCCTTCCTGTAATAAATATGTGTGATCAAACAGACCCGGAATGATGTTTCAGCCTACAAATGCCAGCTGACAAGATGCAAAGAGGTCTGTTAGACATCTGGGCCCATCTGGTAGTCCTTCAGAGCACACACATTAGTGGATTCATTAGCAGACATAATGATAAGAGGAAGCCCTCGGTATTAGCTCTAGATGGTAGAGCTTGCTTCCCACAGGCAAAGCCTCCAGGAAAAGTTATCTTAATCAAAAAGGAAAATAGTTGATCGAAATTAAATATTACCAAGTGATAGCCCACAGGACACAGGAATGTCTCCACTCGCATTTTTGATTAGGAGCCAGAGTGAAACAAATCAGTAGTTAGTGCTTTCCTACTCACCTCAGTGAATGTGCTCTTTCCGTGCCAAAGGTGATCATATACTCCTTTAACCAACCTTTTTCCTTTCCAGATCCCTCTCTAAATCTAAGTGTGCCCACAATTCAAACAGCATCATCAGGGACTCAAGACGGTTTTAATGGAGAGATGCCTCTCAGATATCCTGCACTTCATTTGTCAAGACACTCCCAAATTCAATGATTCCCTGACCCACCATAGCTATCTGGATAACCAGACAGCTTGGTTCTCTGATTTCTTGATTTTTAAGAAAGCCAGATACCATTAGAAACCTTTCAAAGTTAATAAGCCTATACCTCAAGACAAATTCAGAAGAATTTACTCAGAAATTCATTAACTGTCAATCCTTTCATATACATAATAGATCAAAATTGATAGCAACAATTAAATTTTGATTAGGAAAATTTCAATGATAGATCTCAGTCTCTTAAAATGTCATATATATGTATTTATTCATGTATTCAACAATATTCAACAAACATTTTTGAATGCCAAATAGGTGCCATGCTCCTCCATGCTAAGCATGAGGTATTTACAGACAAAATAAGTTTATAAAAATATACCTATGACCTACCTAATTTATTCACAGGACAAAATGTGGTTCCTAAGAAAATGTTGAAATAGTTTGCTATTCACAAAGCATCTCATGCCATCAGGGTATTCTTTGTTTGCTTTCCAAAGACTAGGACCTGGAAAATAATATCCAGGTTTGATCTCAATCTCGTGGACCAAGGAAATACATTCCCTGTCCAGAAAAATGGGTTTTGGCTTCAGATAGTCTGTGTGATTTGGAAGATTTTGAGTTGATTAGCAGGAACTGTTATTTTGAGGCTGAAACCACTTTTGTTTCAAATAGCATAGGGTCGTACCCCAGGAATGATGAAAATGCCAAAAGTAATTTCCAGCATTCCAGAAGATTAAGAAATTGAAAACCAAATCTTTGGGGTGAAAGCATGTGTATAATAAGTGTTTATCCAAATTTTTATATAAGGATATTATTGCCTGAGCATGCCAACCTAAGATGTCTGGGTTTCACACCCATTCCTCCTTTTCTGATATAATTAAATGGCACATATAATTCTCAAAACAAAATTTACAAAGAATTGTTTTCTTTTAAGTATCTTTATTATGTTAGTAAATATACATTCCTTTGTCCATCTTTCTAGGAGCTCAAAAGCCAAGAATGGGCAAGAATCCCAGTGGTCATATGCTTTCTACCTTTTAACATATCAGGGAAAAGAAGGTTCAGAGAGTTAAGGCTTAGCCAGAGTCACCACATTAGAGGCAGAGAAGTAAATAGGCTAGACTTACAACCTCAGATCCTTGACGCTCTGCCTAGAGCTGTTTCTATGGCATTGTACGGTCATGGTCAACATACCGCTATTGAGGCTAAAGACTCCAAGGAAGAATGGATTCAGTCTCTTTCCCTCCTAGAGCACAAGAGACGGTTGTAGAAGAGAGTACATTCATATAATTTTCCTTTCAAGGCTTCCCTTTTGTTTACTTTGTTCTTTCCAAAAAAGTACTGATGTTCTGATTCATTCTCTGCAGTTCTCCTTATGGTGTGTCTTCGAAATCAGCCTCCCTCTAGCATTAATAGGAAAAGCAAGGGAAACTACAGATTTCAAGAACCACTGGTCTGAGTTTCCTTGGGTTTTGCCTCCTCCTTTCAGGACTTCTTAGCTCTCTTTTACACTTGGTTGTAAAACATGTATCTTTAATCACAACTGTCTCTTGTAGGATTTCAAAGGAATCTCCCAGCAGTTCATCTTGGAGATACAAACATTTCCCTGACTTGCTCATTTGTCTCAGTCACATGTAGAAAGTTCTTCCGCAGCTGCTCAGGGGAACAAAGGTGAAACCTCCAATTAAGAATGACTTATGTGTACTCTTCCAGGCAAGAATTACCTGTCTTGTTAACCTCCCTTTGCTCTTCTTTAAAAGGTGTGAGCCTATGAATCAAAATTCATTTATTCCTGTTAAGGGTAATTATCCCAATTTTTGATGATGCCTCTAGCTATTGAAAAGTGATGATATGCCAGTGAGATGCCTTCTCTCCATTCAAGAAGAAAATGTGAGTGAATATATAACACAGATTAGGTCTCAGTTCATAAACACGGCAATTTAATATGCCTCTTTAAAGCACAAGATTCAAATTTAAACTTCTCAACAGGCTATGCTTTTTATGTGTTGACTGTGTTCTTTAAATCTAAATGACAGCAGGGACACAGAGTGAAGAACCAGGAAGGCAAATTTTGTGATATGAAGGTATCAGCTTTATTAGAAGAGACAATTACATTACCCTGGGTGAATGGACAGCCTCTGCGATGAGGTTCCATCCCACCAACAATGAAACTTGCTCAAACTTCTCCGTCATAAGACAACCCTGCCTCCCAGTGCTGGCCTCCTCCCTTCAGCTATTCTCCTCTCTCTCTTTCTCTCACCCTCCCTCCCTCCCCCATCTCTCCTGCCTTTCCTAGCCAAACTTCTTTAAAATTTGTCGCTGAACCCATCCACTCACTTCTGAATGAACACGTTGCCTATTCGCTCTGCCCACATCACTTTATTAAGCTGCTCTCCCCAGGATTAGTAGCACCATCTTTTAGATAAAATTTCAGAAAATTTACAATCCTTCTTTGATATAATGTAGGCATCCTTTTGGAACTTCCCTTGACTTTGAGCCCTGAGGGAAATTATCTTAATTCCCCTTAATTACATGGTCTGTGAAAGCCCAAAGCTCTTCCAAATGGCTTTGTGAAAATTTGTGAAATATCTACTCAGAGCTACCATGTGTTAGAAACATGCAGATAACAATCCTATTTAGTAGAAAGCATTATCGTCCTTATTTCTGCAGCTGAAGAGACTGTAGCTCAGGATGGCTCCACAGATGATCAATGAGGGGCCTGGATTTGAAGCTGGACAGCCCAGCCCCACCTCTGTCTGACTCTGCTCACCCTGGTCACCAGGCCTCCTCTGTTCCTCACCACACCTTCTCCAGTGTGAAATTCAGCCGCTTCCTCATAATGAAATAAGAATAATAACCACTTAAATCAAGCACACATTTATCAAACTTTATGGGATTTTTGTGGGGTTCCATAAAAGAGTCACATCACATAGAGATCTGGGGCCTCTGCTGTCTCCCCAGCTCTTTCCCTTCCATCTCCCTTCTTAACCTTCCCTTCCAGAATTACTCCAAGGCCCTCAAATTCTCCTTCTACCCTGAAGGTCAACTTTTCCTTCTTTTGAAACCTTGATGGGGGTGTTTTCTTACCAAGTGTTTTTCGATTTTTTTTTTCCAACAAGCCCATATCTCTGCATGATAAGTACTCTGGTACCACCTGTTACAGACAGGCAGTAACAGCAACTTCCCCCAACTTTCAACAGTTCTTTGATAATAAGTAGCATTTTTGACTCTTCAACACCCTCCCCTTGACAAACTCTCTAGTTTAGGTGTCTGAGATGCCATCTTCCTCTGATTTTTCTTCTGTCTTTCTGGTTAATTCTTTTCAGGCTTCTTTTAGGGTGATTTCTCCTTTACTCATCCCAAAATAAATGTCTCCTTCATTGATTCCTTAAATATTGGTGTTCTTGAGGATTCTGCCCAAGGCCTCTTTATTCCGACCTAAAACATTGACTCTGAAATATCTCATCTACAATCGCGGCGTTATTTACATTCCTATCTCCTAAATTTATTTCTCCAGTACAACTCTCACTTTCCTAACATAGGGACCCGAATATCCCACATTCACCTCAAACATACCAAACGTCTCAAACACAAATTCTCCAACACTGAATTCATCTTCTTTCCTGGATTGGCCAGGTACCTGAGCCAGGACTCTCAGCATCTTCCTTGACGCCCATCACCGCCCAGTCAATTTCAAAACCTTCTTGACTCTAACTCTTACCCATGTCTCTGATGCATTCATTTCTCTCTAGTTCTGCTGTCACTGCTAGGAAAGGTCACCATCATGCCACACTATGTGGTCTTCCTGTCTTCAGTCTCCTCCTGCCCCTCTTCAATCAATTTCCTGCATGGCTGGCAGAGAGACACGTCTGGGGTGGACTCTGGATCCTGCCATTGCCCTAATGGAGACCTTTCCCTTGCCTGGAGGATAAATTTCAGCACTATCTGACCCTGTGTGACCTCTGCAGCCTCATGTCTCCCAGGTGTACCTTTGTTCTGTTTGTTCTTGCACTCTGTGAGTCAACCAGACGGAACAGCTTTCACTCTTCAAACAAGCTGTGCTTTCTTTCAACCTGCAGTTTTCTAACATGCTGTTTCCTCTGCTGGAAACACTTTCCTCTTCCCTCTTAGCCTGACTTCCTTTGGGAGATAATTTAGATGTTCTTTTTTCCGGGAAGCCTTTTCTAACTCCCCTGGACCACATTAGGTGCCTCTGTTATATGCATTTTAGTTGCAGGTGAAAGAAGCCACCTCTCAAACCGATTTTTTTAAAGAGAATTTATTGGCTCATGTAATTAAAATCCATAGGCCTAGCTTTAAGCCTGGTTGAATTCAAGTCTTCAAATGGTCTAATCGAAAATGCGTCTTCACTCTGACTTGGGGGAGCGGGGTAAGGGCAACATACGTAACCTAAACATCTGTACCCCCATAATATGCTGAAATAAAAGAAAAACAATGTGTCTTCAGCCGGCTGTGGTGGCACATGCCTATAAACCCAGCTACTTGGGATGCTGAGGTGAGAGGATTGCTTGAGTCCAGGGGTTCAAGTACAGCCTGGGCAACATAGTGAGATTCTGTCTCTAAGAAAATTTTGTTTAAAGTTTTAAACATGTCTTCTTTCTTTAATCAATTCTTTTTCCTCTGTGTTGAGCTTCATGTGCATATAATTTCTCCATTTGGGATGACAAGATGGCCGCCAGCAGCTGCAGGATTAAACTCTACCAATTTAGCAACCCCAGATAAGAGTGCCTTCTCCTGGAATATTCAACTAAAATTCCAAGACTTCCTCCCACTGGCCAGACCTGGATCCCATGTCCTCTCCTGAAGCTGAGGTGGACATTCAGCCTCACTCATCCACATGGGCTAGCAAGGAAAGAGGGTCAATTGCTCAAGGAAAATCTCTGCTGTTTCTAGGAGAGAGGGAGTGAGATTAGAGGCTAAGTAGACCAAAGATAGTTAGGTAAGTAGAAGATAGAGACATGATATATAGATATGACAGGTATGTGTTTAATAGGTAGATAAAGGATAGGTAGGTAGGTACATAGATAAATGCAATAGATATGATAGGTAGATAGGTAGGTAAATAGGGGGGTAGATAGGTAGGTGGGTAGGTGATAACAGATACAGACATATGTACAATAGATACAGTACATAGGTAGGCAGGTAGGTAAGTAGGTAGATGGTAGATAAACAGATGAAAGGGAGAAATGAAATGAAATGTTTATTTATTTAAATCACTCTTTAGAGTAACTAGATTTGTTGGATGTAAGAACGTGGCTTGTTTCCTTGTTGTCTCCAAAGGACACCATCGAGAAATAAGTACTATGAACAGGGAAAAGATAAAGGAGCAAGGGGAATAGTGCTGGACCATACATTTTCTCACGTGGGATCTCTCTGTACTCACTCCAGCTTCTGAGTTTCATAAGCACTTACTTAATAAATAAATAAGTGGGTTAACTCAGAGGTAGTTAATCCCTCCAGGGTGGGATCCAGAACATCCAACCTCTATTTTCTATCTCAGGATAATAAATCTATTGTCTCTCGAGAGAAAAATAAAGCAGCAGGAGGCAACGGCTCCTGAAGATGCAGCAGCAAGTTGCAGGCAGGGGGCTCAGCCCATTGATACCAAGCAACATAACTCAGCGCCCCGGAGAAGCTAAATATGTGGATGTTCTCAGATGTAAACAGAAATTTTAAAAGAAAAACTTATTTGAAGAAAAAAATTTTTAGAAGGTGAGAAGGACATGAAACTAAAATTCCTTTTAGAGAAGTATTTCCCACGTCATTTCTGAGTTTTCATTTGTTTGCTTGTTTTTAATCTTCTCATAGTTTCTAAAGTATAGAAAGGAAAGCTAAGTGACTCGTACGATTTTATTTCTAAGGTGTTCACAGCTCAACTTCTAAATATGACAGATAAATCCTAGAACAATCATGGAAGGAGCTTCAAAAATGATCACGATGAAACTATGTGAGATCATAAAATCTCAAAGATACACAGCATAATGAAAAATGAAAACGTTTGGGTTCATCAGTCTTTGAACTCTGATTCAGATATAATTCTTTGGTTGCTCTTTTTAGAAATAGTTTTTGCAGATTATGCTTATGGTATTCTCAGTATCTCATATGTAAATCAACCTGACACAATCGTCTTATGGGAAAGGAAAAATGGCTTTTTATAAAGCACAAAATTCTGCATCATATACATTCAATTGTTCATGCCTTCAAGAAATTTTTTGTGCCAGAAACTGTGTCAGGGACTAAAGATACAAAAATCTGGAAGGTATATACCTGCCTCTGAGAAGTCTCAGTCAAATGGGACAAGGAGATGTTTAAACATCCTTGCAGTCATTACACTGGGAGAATGAATGTCCCAGAGTAGTGGGGCTAGAAAGGTGTGATCATTTTTACTACATGTCAACTTTAATGAGAAATCAGCTCTATTTTTAACAGAAATAGCTTCAGCATTTCATAGTTTATTACAATGTTTGCTACTGGTTTTTGGTAGAAAAGAATTTATTATATCTAAATAGTTTCCTTTATTTCTAACTTACTTGGAATTTTTATTAGGAATAGCTTTTGAATTTTATGATGCCTTTTAGGCAACTATTGATATAATCATCAGCTTTCTTCATTCAATTTGTTGATGTAATAAATTATATTGATAGATTTCCCAATATTGAGCGATCCTTAAGCTCTTAGAATAAACTCTACTAGGTCATGTTACACTATTCTCTTAATACACAACTGGAATCAGTTACTATATACTACACAGAATTTTTACATCTAAATTCATATAGGAAATTATAGATTTTTTCTTTTTTGTAACATATTGATCAACTTTAGTATTAAATTTATGCTAATATTGTAAAAAGAATCAGAAACCTTTGTTGTTTTTCTATGATCTGCAGTAATTCAAATAACATTGGATTTTTTTAATTTTAAAAGATCAATACAATTTTGAAAAATTTATACATGTTCTTTCTTTTACAACCCATCTCTCGAGTTGGCATAAAAGGAAATTTGGTCTTATAGAATGCATACATTCTTTCTGGAATTGTTTAGTCATTCTATAATACATGTTGTCACAGGTTGAATTCCCTGTAAAACAGACTGTGAGATAGAGATTTGAGTGCAGGGAGTTTACTGGGGCATGTTCTTGGGAGTGTTGACCTATAGAAGAGAGAGAGGGAAGGAGGATTGAGCACAGGGAGAGAAGCTAAAGGGGCAAAGAGAGAAGATGAAATCAACAGAGGCTTTAGCCCACTTCACCAAGAGCACTAGAGCTAGAGAGAAAGAGACAGAGATTTATTACAGGAATTGTTTCATCAGATTATGGAGGCTGAAAAGTCCTACAATCTGCCATCTGCAAGATGGAGACCCAGGAGAGCCAATGGTATAAGTTCTAGTCAGAGGGCAAAATACTGATGTCCCAGCTAAAGCAGTCAGGTAGAGAGAGAGAATTCTCCCTTCCTTTGCCTTCTTGTTCTGTTCAGGTCCTCAGTGGATTGGATGGTGCCCACCCACACTGGGGAGTGGGATCTGCTTTACTCAATCTACCCATTCAAATGCTAATCTCATCCTGAAACACCCTCTCATACACACCCAGAAATAATATTAAATCAAATATCTGATCAACCTGTGGCCCAATCAAGTTGACTCACAAAATTGACCATAATATTCTTCAATGAGACACAGAGGTAGGGGTGTCCTTTGTATTCTTGCATCAACTAGTCATTGGATGAGAACCTAACATTGGGAGAGGAAGCTCCCTCAGGCCAAGGACAAGTCCTTGAGAGAGACTCAATTACAAGCCATCTGCAGCATTGAAGGAATGAACATATGTTGTTCCTGAATGGGGATATTTGGGTGGCATGCCATTACATCCACTACACATGCTTTGGTTGGTCTAAAATTTGCACTTCTTCTCCTTATCATGGATCAATACCTTCCAGATTTTCCAAAACCTCCTTATGCCTTTATGAAAACTAATTATTATTTCACAACTTTATTTAGAAATTTGGATGCTCAATGAAATTTAACATGCTAATTTTCAAATAGAACCACCAAAAGTAAGTGAATAGTTTTTTCCATTTGGCAAATGTAATGATTTCTGCATTCAGAAATAAGTTGTGAGCCTCTCAGATGAAAATTTCTCTCCTCACAACTTTATCACAATAAGAGTATATAGTAGTCATAAAATATTTGCAATTTGTTACACTATTGCTTTAACATTTTCTGTCTTCATTGGTCAAATAGTGTCCTCTGGGGTTATAGAATTTCACATAATATTTTTATCCCAGATATGCTCATTTTTAAGGTAAATCCCATGAAAATCTATTGGTATGAAAAATTACTGGTAAATGTAGCACATCGCCTATCTATACTTCCCCATGATATCTTCATTATTTCCTCTTATGCTATGTCGCAGCATTGATTAATAGGAGGTCCAGGGCCCTCCAAGATCTAGTCTGAATCCAAGTTTATAACCTAATGTCCTAACCTATGCCTTCCCACCTACCTGCCACCAACCAAGCTAGATGCAATGTGCTTATACATACTGTCATCTAATATTTCACAAAGGCTGTCTTGACACAGTTTTAAAGTCATGGCTAGAAACTCTCAATTCCCCTATGAGGGCAATTTGCTAAGTCCCCCTACATGCCATCCCCCCAAAAAATTACTTCCTTTATCAGGTTCCCACCCTCTGAGGTCACTAAGCACATACGCCAACAGCTCCAGGACCAGGTACTAAACAACTAGGGACAGCCTGTATGCCCTAGAGCTGTGTAATTATTCAAATTAACCAATCCCTAGGAAGGCCCCAAAACCTAGCTACTGCCATCCTGCTTGCAATACATAAAGTCCCTTCTATAGCTCCAGCTTGCTGCTAGCCTGTCCCCTGGGGCAACCCTGTATGTGGGCCTGTGTGGCAGCCTTCTCTAAATTGGGGCTGAAAGGAGCAAAGAATTCTGCCTTTCACCTATCCCAGTATGAGTGTGTTGTGTCTGGCCATCCAAAGAATCTTTAAATTTAATAAAACACACATTGCTTATTTGTGCCTGTACTTCTCTACTTCCAGACACTACTTATACTGTGTTCCCCTTTTGTGGCATCCTCCTACCCGCTTTCATCCTCCATTGTGAATAGCCTGTCCTTTTTATTCAACGATTGACCTGAAACTCTTTACCTTGAGGGACCCTTTTCCATGTCTGTGCTCTCATCTGTCCCCTCGCCATTCTTTGGGCCACTGTGAAAGCACACATCCTCTGTTTTATATTACAATGCTTTGTGGGCAGACCTGTTGTCCCACAAATGGAAGATCGTTCCAATGGGAAGACCATTTGCTAAGATCTTTGAAAACACTACAGTGTTTTCTCTGAATTTTCTCACAGTCTATGGCACAAGATCTATTACAAAGAAGCTCCTTCCACAGATATTTATTGAATTCAATTCACTGGAGCACTTCCATGAAACTTCAACCCTGCCTGAAAATGATGGGTCACATTCCTGCCATTTTGATGCACTTTTCCTCTGCCCTCTGGTGCAGAGAGGGGAAGGGTTGCAGAGGTGATGAATAGGATGGAGGAAAAGCAAATACTGATAAGAAGGCTTGTAGTCCTGCCCCTGTGGAAGTGAGCGAACAGAAAAAAGGCAACAAGAACGCTGAATTTCCAAAATACTTTAGGGGAATTTAGGGTAGGGACACACAGAAAGTGGTTAACAAATATTTGTTGAATGCAACTACCAGATTTCAGAACCTTAAACTGACTGTTCCAGGATAGGGTCACATTTAATTTGAGTTGCATGAGTATAAAGGACCACAATGGACCAAAATTCTTCTGATTACAGTTCATTTGTCTCTCTGAATTATTCACATGGTAATTAAGTTCTCTTGGCTCCTAACTGCATAAAATATTGTTTTAAAGACAAATCCTTTTTTCTTTATAATTCAAGAGTTGTGGTATTTTTCCCCCTGCAAGATTCTTTAAAGTCTTATCCTAAAATACTTTTTTGAATTTAAAAAAAAGAAAACATTTAATAAAATTTTCTCTCTTGAACCACAATTAATTTAAGATACAAGATGCTTAACAGATATCTCTAAGGAAAAGATGGTTTTGTTTTGTTTTTAATGCAAAGTGCTGTTTGCGCTGGCAGATTTGTGTAACTAACTATCATATGGCTAATTAAATGAATTTAATGATAAAAAAAGTATAAGTATCCAAAGTAAATCCAAGAACCAGCACTAGAACTGGAATAAAAAGCCACAGTGAATGTGGGCGTTTCTCAGCCTGATTGTCTCCACTGTTCTCAACCTTTCTCAGTCTTTCTTTCTCTCTCTCTCTCCTTCTAGTTCCACCTTTCCCTGCTTATCTCCCTTTCCCTTTAGTTCTACCTCTCAATGACATCTCTATCTCATTCCCAGTTTGTTTCCCATTGGCGACTCTTCTACTCTTACTATAGACTAATTCCGGAGGCAGCCAATCAAACAGGCTCACTGCATGGCCAGGTAACCCACTGAATCCTACCCATATTTCCAGGTCACCTCCTGGGTTTGGGCTGCCTTGGGTCGGATGCACACTCTGGATTGAATTAAGGTCTTCCCTGCACAAAGAATAATCCATTCTCCTTCCCCTGAGCTATGAGCTGTTGATGAAGCAATTGAAACGAGAAAGGGAGACTGAGTAACTGACAAATTCAGTCAACATAATCATTTTTATCTTTTCTTTTTCCATGAGGGGAGATATGAGGTAAAAGCTTACAATGATTCTAGGGTTTCAAAATTCCTAATCAAAAGGCAGAAATCCTCATATTGGGTGTATTTCAGCAGAATTTCAGAATGAGTTAAACTGATATTTATGAGGCATCTCTTCCTTCCCAGCACTGTGCTGCGTGTTCTAACATCTAGAGTCACGACAAAACTGCAGAACCAGATAAGAATTTAGGAATTCTTTGTCCTGTTAGAGATGAGAAAAAAAGTAATTTATTTAAAATATCTGGCACTTGCCTTAGAGCACTTTTAGATCCAATTAATGATACAAGATATAGTCCTTGAAACAGCTAAAACAATAATAACAAAAAACCCAAAAGCACACTTAAATCAATTATTACATTAACCAACATAGACTTTAATTTCTAAGGAATTCAGGGAAGGGAAAAATTACCATAAAGTGGCCCAGGCTGAGTCCTGCGAAGAGAGAATAGGGAATGGTGATGAAGGAACAGCTTCCAGCACTGAGCAACAGCTGTGTGGGGAGATGGGCTGAGGGACAGGAGAGGAGTGGTGAAGGGCAAGGCTGGACAGGTGGGGTCACTTGATGGACAGCTCTCAGTGTCAGACCAAAGAGTTTTCAATTCATCCTAAAAGTCCATCTATTGATCCTAAAACAAGTCATTATAGGTTTCAAAGCAGGAAAGAAAAATCATGAAAACAGCATTTCACATAAGGAGGTCTAGCACAGCCTGGCCGTTTAGAGCATGAGTTTTGGAGCCAGGCAGACTGGCTCTGAGTCCAGGCTCCACCACCTTCTCACTCCGTGACCTTGGGCAGGTCACTTAACCTCCGTGTCCTCAATTATAACATGAGAATAAGAATAGTACCTAACTCACCAAACTATTGGAAGGATTAAGCGAATTAATATTTGTGGCATATGCAGAGCAATACTTGCTCTTATTAACAGTGCTATAACCCCAGATATCATTGTGTAGTGGGAAATTCTGCTCGCAGAGAGGTAGTTCAATGGCTTCTGGCATAATTCAGAAGGCAGGTGATGGGGGCTGAATCCAGGACCACATAGCAAGGAATACCAGGCAGTGCACTCGAAGAGGGATGCAGACTCGATAACTGAGTGGATCTGGGCTGAAACAGAATGAAGGGTTAAAGGTGAACCCACAATGCTGAGAATACACTGTGTTCACCAAACAAGAAATCAATGGTAATCATGAGAAAATGCGTTTCTTCACAACTTTGAAGTGAAAAATTCGTAAATCCTCCACTTCTCCTTATCTCGCACAGTCTCCCGCTCTCAGGTTACAATATGTCTCTGTTGTTTTCATTCTGCACTTGCACTTCCAGCCACATTTTCACCAAAAATCTCCCTAGATGTGTTTTCACCTCCCAACTTACCTTACTCATTCCATTTCCCTAAAGTTACTATCTCACCTGGTGAAATATATATTACAGGTGTCGAAATAGCCACATATGGGGCCATGACACTTGATCGCATTATGAGCCAGAACAGAGATTTCACATTCAATCTCCATGCTCCTTTGCCTGGTAATGAGACTGTTGTGCATACCTGCATGAACAAGATGTGAAGGAGGCCTTGTTATCTCCAAGCACAAGACTTAGAGCGTGAGCCACTACCTGGATGCTTCCTCCGGCTTACCTTACCAATCCCCTCTGAAGTTTTCCTTCAAAGAAACCGATCGGGAAGTGGGAGCACAGCCATTGCTCTGTGGGGTTCACAGTGGGGTACAAAGATGGGTTTTGCCTGCAGCCCTCTTCCTATTTAAAGGACCAGTCTCCCACAGGCTTTCTTTCTCTAGCCTCTGTTTACCTATTTACTGAATTTATTCCTATATATGTAGAAATAGACATGTGAATCTGGAACAAAATTGAAAAAAAGGAAATATCTAGTCCAAATCTTTCCTATGAAACATAGGTCTAAAGATGTTTAAGTGACTTTTTAAAAGGCTCCAAGAACTTCTCAGTTTCATCACAAATTCCAAAACAGCTTATTATCTCCTTTTTGTCACTCAGAATCTAGTGCATGCTGGGCACCATAAACTTACCAGATGCCATCTCAGATTATCTCACAACAACCCAGTGAAGAGGATATCATTGTTAATTTTTTACAAAAAGGAGTCTGGAGCTCAGAGGGTACTACTAACAGTCTCTCAACTAGTGGTACTGGAGATTACTTTTATTTATTTACTTATTTAGTCTATTTCAGGATGTTATGGGGATGGAGATTACTTTTAAACCCAGGTCTTTCAACTCTTTCTTGCTTCTGTATTGAACTTCTACCAGTCTACTTCCTGGACTTGGCTAGACTTGAGTCCAGTATCTATATTATCTTCTCCCATATCTGTACATCACTCAGGGCTCTCATTCATTTGTGTAATTTTTCATGTGAATGTCATTATCAGCGTATAAGACAAGACTGCCTGGACACTGGCCATCCCCTCTAGTGACCCTTTTCTCCTTTACAATCCACCCGATCTTTGTTGAGATTTCTGTTGGCATTCATCAGGGCTGCTTTCAGCTACAAGTAACAGGCAACCCGGTTCTCAGAGGCTGAAACCAGGAGGATATTTGAATTAGGCGAGATCCCAAAGACTGATAACAGGTTCAAACATGGATGGGAACAATTCAGAATTGGCTAAAATAGTTTCATTTTATTAATCCCTTCACTTACTACAAAACTGGCAAAACATAAGAAAGATGTACTGGAGTTCAGGGATACAGGTTAGTTATTCTTTGATGCCTTCCCTATTTCTCAAGAATGTGTCTACATTTGATGTCAAAGATTGGTGTCAACACAAGGAATCCACTAAGTCAGGGAAGCTCAGAACTGCATGCTCACTGCCTTTGATACCACCTTGTTGAAAGAGAGGGTAATGTCAGCACAAAATAGCCTGTCCCACTATCATATAAGGAGATACTTACCTCCGCAGCTAGTTCTTTCTGTGTTCTATTCCTCATGCATCATCAAGCCTACACCATTTTGTACATGATACTAAGAGGGTGATTTAGAGGCTGAATAATGTCTTCGAAAACTCACGCTTAAAAAACAAAACAAACAAAAAACAGGCTTTTTCCATGCTCAATCAATCCCCATTGTAAGCTTTATATCTTCCTAGTCTTCCAGTCAGCACATCATCAAACCAAACAGGTCAAAATGGGCAAGGGGAACAAATGTTTCTTCCTAAAGATGTTTGCGTTTTTATCAGAGCAGGAAAATCTTTCACAGATACTCCCTAGCAGACTTCCTAATAACAGGTCATTGGTCAGAACTGAGTCACATGACTGCCCCTGGCTGCAAGGGTGGCTGGGAAAGTATAAATCTGGCAGAAGAGAAAGGGAACTCCATGACTGACTAGACCAAGGCTGATTCAGTCTTTACAGCAGGACACTTTGCCTCTCTGACCAAAATGTGGGTTTGGTAACAAGGAAGTAGAAAAAAATGGCTATTGGTTTGACACCAACAATGTCTGCCATACAGACATTCCATATAATATGTATAACATTTTTTTTGCATGACTCATGCCTTAGGGGGAGAACCTAGGTGTTTACATAATCTTAAATTAATCAGAATACTTCATCCTGTCAAATGTTTGCTCTTGATCCAGCAACCAAACTCTGTTCTTATTTTCATGTTTTGTTATTTCTTTTCAAATCTCTAAGGTGTCTACAATTTTATTGCCCAATTTTGTATTTCATTATGAATCATTCCACTGGTTAGAAAAGGCTTTGCAATCAAATTCCCAGACACATGCACTTATGCACACAAACTTAAGAAAGCTCAATTCCAGATGTCAACTCTTACCCCATTCTTAAACTAAATAATCGATGGCTCTTGTACTAAGCTTGCAGATAACAACTCTTCCAGAGGCTTTCCCGTAGCAGTGGGTGAATGCCTAATCCAAATCGGCATCAGCTATACTATGGCTGCAATTCAGTCTTTCCTTATGAGTTTACGTTCTTGAACTTTTCTTCCCTCTGATGGTTACTTCACCTTTAGACCTTTATGTTCCCTGCTAAACAATAACAACCCAGAGCGAATTCTCAAATCTTTCCTTGCTTCCCCTCTTCTTCTTTCTTCTCTAAATGAATCTAAAGAATAAATAATTTCCATCATTTCCAACTTATTGAATTTTGTCATTTTTATCTTTTGTATCTCTCTTCCAACTATTGCCTGATTATTTCAGTATTCAGTGATCTTTTCCTAATTGAGAAGTCCCCTTATTCAAAATTCAATTATACAGAGTGTAAATAATAAATTCAAATGGGTGTGGTGAGTACCATCTGGGGGATGGACACACTTGAAACTCTGACTTAGGTGGGGCAAAGCCAATATATGTAACCTAAACATTTGTACCCCCATAATATGCTGAAATAAAAAAACCAAAAAAATAAATAAAAGATAAAATAATGATAATAATAACGAATTCAAAATTAGTGGACTTTTGTTGTAGTCAGTATGTCTTGTAGCAAAGATTATACATAAAACATATCATTACTTTTTTTTGTCTGCACCTCTATATAAGCATTTAATGCAATGCATTACAATTATGGTTGGTGGATAGAAAAGAAAGGCATAGTAAGAAATCCTGAAGAATTAATAGGAAGCAAAGCCTGCTAAATGTAAATTAATTATATACAACTAACAATAATTTAAGATATAGTGAAAATGGGATTTGTATCAGTTAGTATTGGGTTCAGCTGTGTGTGACAGAGACCTTCAAAATACAGTAGCTTAATGTAGACATTCATTTCTCTCTCACTGCTTAATTGGCCATAACTTGATCAAGTGGCCAAAGAGAGTCTACCAGGGAGGCTAAGAAATGTAGTTGTTCAGCTTAGTGTCATTGTGCTCAGCCAGCCAGAAGGAAGGTGTCTAGGGAGGCAAAGAAATACAGTCCTCTAATTGGATGGTAATATGCTTAGCTAAATATTTGCAACCGGTCACTTAAGAAGAAAAGGAGCATGAATATGGGAAGATAATTGGCCATCTCTGTTGTGTCACCAGATCGCTCTTAAGTAAACACCAGACATATTTTAAGTGCTTTCACAGTTTTACTCATGCTGTTCCTCTTTCTAATCTACACATTCTTAGCAGGTAAAAGTCACTCCCAAGAGGGCGAAATTGGCTTTTGCAAGAGGCAAAATGATCTTACTCTTACTACATATAAAACACAAAAACATATACAATACACAACAGATTTACTATATAACCATGGTATTAAAATTTTATGGGAGGAGTCTTTTACAGAAAAAACATCTCAAAAAGCTCTTTGGGTGGTGGTAGAACAGATACTCAAAAAAAGTTGAAAAACACTGTTCCAGCCTCACATGGGAGCTTTCAGAAATATATCTCAAAGCCAGGCAACAAAACATGTGTCTTTTGGCAAAGCTTCTTTTTGTATTCTACAGGCTCTGTGATGCAATAAATAGGAAGAATAAGCATTTTCCAGTTGAGCCAACCATTCATTCATTCAACAATTGTTTATGAGTACATATTATGTGAAAAATATGCTGGTGCCAGGGACACAGACAAGAATGGAACAGGCATCCCTGCTCTCTGAGGCTCACAGCTGTTGCGGAAGGCAGACTTTGGACATTGGGTACCGCAGTGATGGCGGATCACAAGGCCAAGTGTCCAAGCCATCAATACTCTACCTCTGAATTTGATTCTTCTTCACCACTTCCTTGCCACATGACCTGGGCAAATTATTACCCTCTGTAGGCTACAGTTTCTACCATCTAATACCCATTTTTAAATTTTGAATACCCATTTTTACACCACCTAATACAGCATTTTTGTGAGGATTCAATAGGATGGGATTACATATATTATGACCATATCTGTCACATACCAGGTGTTTAAGAAGATGATATTATTCATATTATCTGGTGGCTTCCTCTTACGCATTTTGGCTGAATCCATGTTCTTCTCCTACCTTACATTGCATACATTTGACTGATGGTATTCATTCATTGATCCCTCCTCCTTTTCCCCTCAACTCACCCTGTTAATATTTTCTGATGGCTTTGGGACTAGATTTTTTCCAACCAATTGAGGTTATACATGGTCTGAAAGGCCTACAGTCGAGAAAATCTAGAACACATAATCATCTATACTATGTCATCTATTCGTTTGAAATGTTCATTGAGCACCTACTAGACTAACCAGATTCTGTGTTGAGTTAGGTGCTAAAGAGGCTGGAAAGAACAGAATGGACCCACTTCTGCACTTAAGATGAACATTTATAAGTTTAATTATTAATAAAAGATTAATAAAAGAAAAGGACTATATGCTATACAAACATTTGATGAAAATCTTACCTGATGAGAAAAGTCTCTTCTGAAAGATGAAGGGGCCTAGTCAAGGTAAAAAAAAAAAAAAAAAAAAAACAGAACATTTCACAAAAAGGGCAGGAGGCATACACATCCATGAAATGTGAAAGAATAGAAAATGTTGGAATGGTGTTCAGAAAGGATGGAACAGAGAGACACTAAACAGCTCGGGGCACTGATCTCATTCTCTGATTGCTACCATGTTCCCACTCTTCCTGTCCTTCTTCCTTTGTGTTTTGTGTCTCATCAAAATCCCAAAGCTTCCTTGAAAGGAGTTAAACTTTGCCTCTGTCTCATTCTCTGTCTCTCTCTCTGTTTCAGACACACAGAAACATGCACACGCACACACACACACACACACACTCCTAAGTGTCCTTACATTCTCCCCAAATTCACATATTTTCTAATTGTTGCCATTGGCATCACATGATCTACCCTTGCTACTCAAAGTGTGGTCCATGGACCAGCATCTCCTGCATCACCTGGTTGCTTGTTAGAGATGCAGAATGTGAGATCCTCCCTGAAGTCACTCCTCTATCACATGCACACAAAATAAATCAGAATCTGCATTTTAACAAGATCTTCAGGTGATTCATATGCACATTAAAGTTGGAGAAGCCCTTATTTCATCTGCTTGCTTGGTCTAAATAAAAGATTGTGGTTGTACCTCATCCCTGCTCTGTCATGGCCACCCTGGCCTCCTATCTGTTTTGTATCATAGCATACATTCCTCTAAGAACTAGACAAGCTGATGCTTTGATGAAGTGTTTGCCCAGGGAATGTTCTAACCTCCTGAGAAGTGGTGTGATAATGTGAAATCACAAAGAAAATCATTTAGATACCATCCCCTCCCATCTCCCAAATCTAAACACTGTTCCTCTGATGCCTCATATTGCTTACATAGTTTTTCTCTGGGGTGTTTAGATTCTGTCAAGTTAACTTTCTCTCTCACCCTTCCTAAAAATGAACTTTTTAGCTCTGCAGTGTTTTATATAAGTTTTGACATCTTCATCTCTATATTCTTAAATCAAGTCTTGAAATTATTTTGTTTTGTGTGTGTGTGTGTGTGTGTGTGTGTCTGTGTGTTTGAGTGTGCGTGATTTCCCAAGTTTCTCAGCCTTCTCAGGAATGTGCTAAATAGTATGACCTAAAGATACTTTTTTCCTAATATACAGGAAGGGCCCTATAACTCCCTAAGAGTATTTCTCTGCTTTTGATTAAAGTGCCAACTCTTATTATTTTATCTATTTGATGCCAGAATTTGGACTCTCCCCTGCTGAAATCACCTCCATTATTTTCCTGATGGAATTTCCAAGACCTTACTCACCTGTAAGATACAGTAAACACATAAAGGATAACAAACCAGGGAGAGTTTCTATTCAGGCATTGGAACCAACTCCCCTTCCTTACACCCCTCCATCTGGCACTTCTGTCATGAAAATCTCTTCCCATAGCTGGTGTATTTGAATGAGAGGCTGGGATCACTCTCCTGTTTTCACACACCCTTCTCCTTCTTCCATTGGCATTACATGCAGAAGATGCAGAGCTGCCGCTGCCTCCACAGGCTTTTCTCTACCTTATCCTTAATCAAAGGTCTTAAGCTTCTTCCTTCTTTATACGTAAGAACTGGGTTTGTTTAAACCTTCGACTCCCTACCTAGGATTCACTCTTGCATTAAAACTGCTCCCAATTAAGATATCCTTATTCCACTTGCTCCTCTTTCACTGGGTCCCGTTGCAGTCTTCAGCAGGTGTTTGTGGGCTTCAGAATTCCTTCCTTGAATTTGTCCCAAAGGGAGATTAGTTATGAGCAAAAAAAACAATTGGCATCTATAGAGTGCTAACTCTGGTGCAGCCACTATGCCAAATACTTCACATTTTTTATCTTTTATACTCTTCATAACTCTTTGATGAGGACAATATTACCCAAAAGCACTAACTCTGGAGTCTAGCTGCATGGGTTCGAACTCCAGCTCTACCACTTACTATCTATGAGACTTTGGGTGAAAAATCTAACCTTTCTGTACTTCAATTTCTTTCTCTATAAAATGAGGATAATAGTAGTACCTACTTTGTAGGACTGTTACTGAACATTGCTATGGCTTCAAGGTTTGTCCCCTCCAAAGCTCAAGCTGAAATTGAACTGCCATTGTGACAGCTTTATAAGAGGTGAGAACTTTGAGACGTGATTAGGCCATGAGGATTCTGCTCTCGTGAATGAACCAAAACCATTATTGAGAGAGTGTGTTCACCCCCTCATATTCTCTCTCTCTCTCCCTCTCTTCACCTTTCTACCATGTGATGCTTCTCATCATATTATGATGCAGCAAGAAGGCCCTCATAAGACGCCAGCACTTTGATATTGGACTTCCCAGCCTCTAGAACTGTGAGCCAATAAATTTCTGTTCATTATAAATCACCCAATCTGTTGTATTCTGGTATAGTAGCACAAAACAAACTAAGACAAACATTAAAATCTATTTCACGTAAAATGCTTAGAATAGGGCCTGGCTCAACCAATTTTAATTATTGTTGCTATTACTATCCTCATTTTACATATGAGAAAAACAAGGCAAGACAAAGTTTTATAACTTGCTCAGCTTACCTAGATATTGATTAGTGGCAGAGCAGGCAGTCTGGCTCTGTAATTTACTCTGCCTAGAAGGAATTAAGGTACTAAACCATATAACTTCAAAGAGTCAGTAAAAGAATCCAACTGTGGAGCCAGGGCTAGACATTCAACGGTGTGGCATAGGAAGCACCAGGAGAAGACTAGCACGATGTCTGAACAATGGGAAGCCATTTTAGGAGTGCTTGACTCAGGAGTTATAGTCCTCCTACCAACAACCAGGGAAATATAAAAGCCCTCCCACAGAGGGGCACAGAGAAGAACACATTTTTAGAAGGTATTTGAAAGTACAAAATTAGAAGAATGCTGCACACTCAGAATTCTCAATTTGCATAGATGTGTGCAGTATCAAACAGGGAAAAAAAATAGCTAAAGCCACACAAATACATTTATCTATTCAACACATATTTGCTGAGTGCCTACTATGTGCCAGGTAAGGTTCTGAGTAGTGGAGATACTGCAAGAAAACAAGTCCCTGCTTTCATGGAGTTGAAATTTAGGGTGCAATAAATAGACAAAAATTTCAGACAGCGATAAGAGCTATGGATGAAATAAAAAGGGTTAATGTGGTATGATAAAATTTTTATCTTTTAAACACCAAGATGTCAACGCAGAGACTGAGAATTCTCTGCAATGAATGAGTCTAGCTATTCTGAACCAAGGAAGTGACTAGTATCACAGGGACCAATATGGATTAACATAAAACCAAAAACCAGAAACCACTGGAAACCATGACCTCCATGGAGATGAGGATGCAGACAGAGAAGCAGTAGTATAAAGATACTTTCCTTAGTTACTCTTAATAAGAAGTGACCTACTCCAGAGTTATAGCTGTATATGCATCAGTGCTTAAGTTAGCGATTTAGTACGTTGTATATAGGAGCTTTCTCAACAAATCTTTTTTTCTTGTTATTTTATAAAATCTGGGATTAAGACAGCTCCTAAAGGGAGTATGTTCTGGACCCTGAAGAGGACAGGCCTAACTGATAGTACTGGTTGCCCCCATAGAGCCTGGAGGACATAAAGCCCAGTAGCCCTGTCCATGCAACGATGTCTGTGCAAGGACTTTGGCTCTGTCGTCCATCAGTCCTTTGTCACTTTATCTCCCATTTTTGACCTGTGATTTGCACACACGCAGTACATTAGAAACCCTGACGCTCCCACGGCCCTAGAAGAACTGAAAGTGAACTTAGCCTATTTCCAGCTCTCCTGTAAGTCCACTTCCTGCTTCATAGCATGGTTACTGTGTACCCATCCTTTAAACTCCTGAGGTCAGAATATTATGTACATTTTACCATGATTTTTTTGAAAAGAATTTTTAAAACAAGGTGAGGAAGAAAAGGAGAAGGTAAAGGAGGAACAACAGCAACAGCAATAGCAAGAATCACCACCACCTATGTTACCAACTGGAGAAAGTTTAAAATTCTTGCCATGTTACTTCTATATCCAGAGTGCCCCTCCACCCCCACCTTATTTATTTTCATTGGATGTGACTCTGGTACTTTTGCAAATGAATTGGAATGAATATTAACTTGGAAGGATATTGGTGTCAAAGTCACCATGATAAAAGGATTAATGATTATATTTACATTTTCTCTCTTCTCTCTTTCTCTCTCCATCTCCCTCCATCTCCCTCTCCTTCCCCTGACACACACAAAAATGCAGTCACACTTCATACTGTTCCTATAGGAGGATAATTCCACTAACTTTGGACTCAATAATACTATCTTCTTAAAAAAATCCAAGGTAAACAGGATTAATCATAAAACTATTAGAAACTCCTTCTAGAGAGGAGTGATTCAATTCTACTACTGATCGATCAAACTTCCTATATACACAGTAATTTTACACTAGAAAACCAAGAAAATGGCCAGTTTTATGAGGAAGGATGCTGTTGGAATAAAAGAAACATAAGGTTGCTGAGGGAAAAAATAGTGGCCTCTCAATTGTCTCCCTGGGGCTTTGGAAATTCCAAGTGTGGTGTATTGTTCAGAGTGTTTCAGAAAGAACAACTGAATCTAAACAATTTGAGTAAAATCTGTGCCCAATTATCTCCATGGTTGTTTGTGGTTTGTCATGACATTCTCCGATCCACTTACTGTTTCATGAATCAACCGAAGCAGGCTGCTTGCTGGGTTTTCCGGAGTGCGTTCCCTATATGCTTCACTCTTTCATTTGACAGCAAGGGGAGACAAGTTCCTTGGGTCCCTTTAGGCCCAGCCATCCCCAACAACTCTGAGACCATACAACTTTCCTTAAGGCCTTGTCATAAATGAGCTATGAGGCCAGCTTTTGTCCTGGCCTTTCATCTTGCTGCAGCCATTCTGGAACCACTGCAGCTAAGAACATCCTTCCAGGTGTTCCGTCTGATCACACTGAAACCTTGCTTCGATGTGTGGCCAAAAAAGGTCAAACAAGAATAACTCACTGTTGGTTTAGGTGTCCCACAGCCACCCACCTTCTGGGATCTGTTTTTAGATTCTGCCTCTATTATTCTGGGAAGCAGAGGAGAAAGCAGAAAGACTTTTTCTTCATTCAGGTCTTTCCTCAAAACAGCAGCAAGAGGAGGAAAAGTGATTTGGAGGGGTATTTCTAGACTCATTTTACAAATGAGAAGTTTGAGAATCAAAGCAAGGAAGAAGAAAGACAACACAGCAAACTGTCTGAGATCCTGGATCCTGGATTCAGTCAAAATCTAGATCAAATTCTAGCTCCGTCACTCACTAGCTATGTGGTATTTGACAAGTTGCTTAAACTCTATGCCTCAGTTTTCTCATTTATGAAATCAATACAATATTAATAATATATATTCCATTAAATGACTAAGAGGGAGAAAAAAGGTCATGTATATAAAGTACTGAACACAATGCCTGGGACATAGAAAGTGCTGATTAATATTAGCTGTTATTAGAATTATTATGATTATTGTGATCACTAAAAGACTTGCACTATCTCTTAGCTACTGCAAAACTACTGTATTTCTGTAGCAATCAAAATGTTCTCAGCCATGTTGCAAGAGTAAACAACCCCTGAAATCTCTGTGGCTTACTACAAAGGGTGTTTTCTCATTCTTGGGACATGATCGTCCCAAGCCAGCCGCAGCTCTTGTCTGCATCATCTTCACTCTGCGACACAGGAGGATGAGACCACCTCCTCTGGACCACTGCCTAGAATCGTGCCTCAGGGAAAACAGAATGGGGGAAGCACAGACCGTCTTCTGCCCAGAAGTGGCATGCGTCATTTCGCTCATATTCAAGCCCAACCTGAATAGCATGAAGAAGTACAAGCCTCAACCCTGGAGGGAAACCAATTAGGTCAACAGTCACATTAATAGATCCACCACAATGGAAGAGATGAGATCAAAGTTCTAAGGCTTTTTCTACTATGCCACTCCACCCTTCTATAAATTAAAGTTTATGGGGTTTTCTGAAAAGTTAAATGTATGATAATAAAATGTATAATTTTAAAAAGGAAACTGGGAATCTTGTTCTTTTCTTGGATGTTATAACATGTTCATAAATTTACAGAGATGTCATTTTGCTATCATGCAAAGACGATGAAGCTACCAGAGGCAGCATTGTAAATGTCTGTGGCAGCCTTATGGCCCTCCTGGGGTCCTCGCTGCTTTAGGGTCCCCCTTTCTGCATGCCACAGGCCGACAGGTGGTCACTTTCTTGGGCAGATGTCAAAGGGACACTGTTCCATTAAATTTGTCTTCCTTTCAGTAATTTGAGGTCTTCCCACAAAGACTGTCAAACTAGGAGCCCTGTCTTTTGCATTCTTTTGGTTTTTGCTTTTTTGTTTTCTTTATGTGTGTGGTTTTTCTCCTGAAATATTTTATTTTGTGACTATTTAATTCTCTGACACATAAAAATTGTATATAATTAAGATGTATAACTTCAAGTTCTGATAAACATTGTGAAATGATCACCACATTGGAGCTAATTATAATAACATCTATCACCTCTACATAGGTACCATTTTTACCCTTTAACCACATCATCGCCCCCCACCCCCAGCCTCTGGCAACACCATCCTGCTCTCTGCATCTATGAGTTTGACTTATTTTAGATTCCACAAAAAGTAAGATCATGCAGTATTTCTTTTTGTGTCTTACTTATTTTGCTTAGCATGTCCTCTAACGCCATCAATTTTGTCACAAATGGCAGGATTTCCTTCTTTTTTAAGGTTAAATAACATTCCATTGTATTATATCCGTCCATTACACATATGCCACATTTTTTTATCCATTCCTCTGTTGATGGACACTTAGGCTGTTTCCATATCTTGGCTATTATGACTAATGAGCATGGAAGCACAGAATATGAGAATGCAAATCTCTTCATGATCCTGTTTTCAATCCCTTTGGATATGCACCCAAAAGGGGGATTGCTGGATCCCACTTGGCACAATAGTTCCCGCTTACCCATAAGGGATATGTTCCAAGACCCCAGTGGATGCCCAGAACTGCAGGTAGTACCGAAGCCTATATACACTATGTCTTTTCCTATATACACACACCTATTATAAAGTTTAATTTATAAATTAGGCCCAGTAAGAGATTAACAATAACTAATAATAAAATAGAACAATTATAGCAATAGGCCATAATAAAAGTTATGTAAATATGGTGTCCTCTCATTCTCTCTCTCAAAACATCTTATCATACTGTGCTCACCCTTCTTGTGATTAGCTGATCTGATAACTGAGGTAAGTATTAAGGGACTAACAGGCAGGTAATGCATATAGCATGGGTATGCTGGACAAACGGATGATTCACATTCAAGGCAGGACAGAGCGGAACAGCACAGGATTTGATCATGCTACTCAGAATGGTGTGCAATTGAAAACGTATGAATTGTTTTCATTTCTGGAATTTTCCATTTAATATTTTCATACTGTAGTTGACCATGGGTAACTGAAACTGAGGAAAGCAAAACCGGGGATAAGGGGAGGGACTACTATAGTTCTATTTTTAATTTTTTGAAGAACCACTATACTGTTCCATAACAGCCATACTAATTTACATTCCCACCAATAGCACATAAAGGTTCACTTTTCTCCACATTCTCACGAACAGTTGTTTTCTTTTACCATTTTGTTAATAGTCATTCTACCAGATATGAGGTGATAAGTTATTATGGTTTTGATTTGTGTTTTCCTGATGATTAGAAATGTTGAGCAACTTTTCATATGCCTGTTGACCATCTGAATTTCCTCTTTTGAGAAGTGTATATTTTAGTCCTATGCTCATTTTTTAATCAAGTTATTTGTATTTTTTGGAATTGCATTGTATGAATTACTTATATATTTTGGATATTATCTCCTTATCAGATATATAGTTTCTAAACATTTTTTTCCCATTCCATGAGTTGCTTTTCATTTTGATTGCGTCCTTTGTTGTGCAGTTTTTGCTTTGTTGTAATTCCACTGGTCTACTTTTTCTTTTGTACTCTGCACTTGTGGCGCAATGTCCAGAAAATTATTGCTAAGACAAAGATCAAGAAGTTTTTTCTTTATGTTTTCTTCTAAGAGTTTCACAGTTTCAAATTTTACATTTGCATATTTAATCCACTTCAAGTTTTTTTTTTTGCATGGTGTTGAGATAAGGGTCCTATTTCATTTTTTGTATGTGAATATCCAATTTACCCGGCACCATTTGTTGAAGAGACTATACTTTCCCCATTGTGCATTCTTTGTACTCTTGTTGAAGATCAGTCTTAAGCTCATGGTTTTATTTCTGGGCTCTCTATTCTGTTCCATTGGTTTATATGTCTGTTTTTCTGCCAGTACTATATTGTTTTTATTGCTATAGTTTTATAATATAATTTGAAGTCAGGAAGCATTATGCCTCCAGTTTTGTTCTTCTGGCTCAAGATTACTTTTGCTCATTGGGATCTTTTACAGTTCCATTGGAATTTTAGGATTATTTTTTATATTTCTGTGAAAATGCAACTGGATTCTGATAGGGATTTCCAGATCACTTTAAGCAGTATAGATATCCACAGATAGAAAGCAGTATAGAAATCCACAGATCACTTTAAGCAGTATAGATATTTCGATAATATCCATTATTCTAATTAATGAACATGGGATGTCTTTCCATTTACTGCTACATTTTAAATTTCTTTCATCAATGTTTTATCATTTCAGTAAACAAGTCTTTTATCTCTTTGGTTAAGTTAATTCCTAAGTATTTTATTTTATTTTTGTTGTTGTTGTTAAATGGGACTATTTTCTTAATTTCTCTTTCCAATAGTTTGTCATTGGTTTGTAGAAACACTGCTGATTTTGTTTGTTGACTGCATCTGTAGTGAATTCATGTATTAGTTCTAACAGTTTTTTTGTGGGGAAGAGTCTTTCAAATTTTCTGTATATGTGATCATGTCATCTGCAAACAGAGACAACTTTACTTCTTCCCTTCCAATTTGAATACATACAATTTCTTTTTCTTGCTTGACTGCTCTAGTTAAGACTTCCAGAATTATGGTGGTGAGAACAGTCATTCTTTTTTTGCTCTGGTTCTTAGAGGAAAAGCTTTCAGTTTTTTCCCCATTGACCATGACATTACCTGTGGTTTTTTCATATATGGCCTTTATTGTGTTGAGCTACATTCCTCCTATACCTATTTTGTACAGAATTTTTATCATGAAAGGATGTTGAATTTTGTCAAATGCTTTTTCTGCATCTATCGAAATGATCATGTGGTTTTTGTCTTTCATTCTGTCAATGTAGTGTATCGCATTGATTGATTTTTATTTGTTGAACTTGAATCCCAGGGATAAATCCCATTTGATTAGGGTATGCGATTTTTTTAAATGAACTGTTGAATTTGGTTTGCTGGAGGATTTTTGTTTCTATGTTCATCAAGGATATTAACCTGTAGTTTTCTTTTTCTTGTGATGTGTTTGGCTTTGGAATCATGGGGATCAATATTCATAAAATTAGTTTGGGAATGTTTCTCATTTCTATTTTTTAGAAGAGTTTAGAAAGTGTTGGTATTTTAATTCTTCTTTGAATGTTTAAAATTCACTTCTGAAGCCATCTGGTCCTGGACTTTTCTTTGTTAGGAGGTTTTTGATTGCTGATTTAATCTCCTTGATTGTTATTCATCTGTTTAGACTTTTTATTTCTTCTTGACTCAGTCCTGATAGGTTGTACATTTTTTAGGAATTTATCTGTTTCTTCTAGGTTAGCCAATTTGTTGGTGTATAATTGTTCATAATTGTCCCTTATGATGTTTTTTATTTCTGTGGTATCAGTTGTAATGTTTTCCCTTTCATTTATAATTTTGTTTATTTAAGTCCTCTCTCTTCCTTTCTTGGTTAATCTAGCTAAAGGTTTCTGAATTTTATTTATCTTTTCAAAAAACCAACCGTTAGTTTTGTTGATCTTTTGTATTATTTTTCTATGCTCTATTTTGTTTATTTCTGTTCTAGTCTTTAATTTTTTTCCTTCTTCTAACTTATAGTTTAGTTTCTTCTTCTTCTAGTTATTTGAATTGTAAAGTTAGGTTGCTTAATTGAGGTCTTTCTTCTTTTTTAATATAGTTGTTTAACTCTATAAACTTGCCTTTTAATATTACTTTTGTTGCATCTCATAAGCTTCGGTAAGTTGTACTTTCATTTTTGTTTGTCTCAAGGTCTTATTTAAATTCCCTTTTGGTTTCCTCTTTTGCCCAATCATTGTTTAAGAGTGTGTTGCTTAGTTTCTATCTGTTTGTGAATTTTCCTGTTTTCTTTTTGTTATTGATCTCTAGTTTTATTCCACTGTGGCTAGAAAATATACTTAGTATGATTTCGATCTTCTTATATCTGTTAAGATTTGTTTTGTGATCTAACATGTGATCTATTCTGGAGAATGCTTCATGTGTGCTTCAAAAGAATGTATCTTCTGCTACTGTTGAGTTCAGAGTTCTGTATATGTCTGTTAGGTCCATTTTGGTCTATAGTGTTGTTCAACTTATCTGTTTCCTTACTGATTTTCTGCCTGGATGCTCTATCCATTATTGAAAGTAGAGTATTGACTTCTACTATTTTTGTTGTTGTCAATTTCTCCCTTCAGATGTCTCAATATTTGTTTTATATATTAAGTACTCTGAGGTTGGATGCATATAAATTAACTATTGTTTTATCTTTCTTTCTTGTGGCTTTGGAATCAGGGGGATCTGGCTTCATTAAATGAGCTTGGGAATGTTCCCTCATTTCAATTTTTAAAAAGAGTTTAAGAAGAGTTAGTACTAATTATTTTTTGAATATTTAGAATTGACTTATGAAGGTGAATTGAACCTTTTATCATTATATAGTGACCCTCTTTATCCCTAGTAGCAGTTTTTACTTAAAGTCTATTTTGTCTTATATAATTATAACTACTCTTACTCTTTTTGTTACCATTTGCATGCTTGGCTACCATTTGCATGGAGTATCTATTCCCATCTCTTCATTTTCATTCTATTTGTGTTTTTTCATTTAAAATGAGTCTCTAATAGACAGTATATGACTGGACCTTGATTTTTTTTAATCCACTCTATGCCTTTTTATTGAGAACTTTAATCCATTCACATTTAAAGTGATCATTGATAGGTAAGAATTTACTATTGCCATTGTGTTCATTGTTTTCTGTTTGTCTTGCAATTCTCTTGTTCCTCTCTTCCTTGTCCCTTCTTTTGCTATTTGATTTTTTTTTCTGGAGTGATTTGGTTTGATGCATTTCTATTTATCTTTTGTGTATCTAGTATAGGTTTTTCATTTGTGGTTACCATGAGGCAGTATAAATCTTCTCGTAGTTATAACCAACTATTTTAATTTGTTAACAATGTAAGTTCAATTGCATGCAAAAACTCTGAATTTACCCTTCCCCTTCCCCACTTTGTGTTCTTGAAGTCAGAGATTACTTCTTTTTATATTGTGAATCCATTACCAAATTTGTGTGCTTTGAGTTATTCTTTTTTTTAATTTTTTTTTATTTCAGGAAATTATGGGAGTACAAACATTTTGGTTACACATTATGACTTTGCCACATCCCAACCATGATTTGAGACATGCCCTTCCCCCCTACAATGCTCACTGCATCCATTAGTTGTGAGTTTACCCACCCCCAAACCCCCTTCTCCCAAAGAATATTACTACTGTGTGAGCACCTTAGTGTTGATCAGTCAGTGCCAGTTTGATGGCATGTGTATGTGGTGCCTATTCTTCCATTCTTGTGACACCTCACGTCGGAGGATGGACTGCTTTTAGTTATTCTTAATACTTTTTGTCTTTTAACTTTTATATTAGGATTATGGTTTATGTGCACATTAATATTGCAGTGTTATATATTATATTTGCACACCAATATTATAATGTTATATATTATTCTGTCTTTGATTATATATTTACCTTTGCCTGTGAAATTTTTACTTTCAGATGCTTTCACATTGCTATTTAGTGTGTTTTCAATTCCATTTGAAGAACTCTCTTAAACATTTTTTGTAAGGCAGTTCCAGTACTGGCAAACTTCCTCAATTTTTATTTGTCTAGGAAAGACTTTATTTCTCCTTCATTTTAAAAGGATACATTTACAGGACATGGTATTCTTGTTTGACATTTTTTTCAGTACTTTGAATATATCATCCCACTCTCTCCTGGTATGAAAGGTTTCTGTTGAGAAATCCACTGATAATCTCATATAGGTTCCCTTGTATGTGGCAATTAGCTTTTCTCTTACTACTTTCAAAATTCTCTGTCTTTGACTTTTGACAACTTAATTATAATCAGTCTTGGTGTAGACCTCTTTATATTCAACCTACTTGGAAATCCTAGGACCCCGTTGCAAGGGTCTGTAGTGGCTGTGAAGGCTGTGGGGAGCCTCAGTCGTGCCTCCGGTACAGCAGCAAGGGACCAAGATAGGTAGTGGTGAGGTTTGGGGCCAATAGTACGCACACACTCAGCTATAGGGGTTGACAGTGTGCATATGCATGACTGTAGAAGTCATCTGTGGGTGCATGTGTGACAGTAGGGCCCAGTGATGAGGGTCAGTGCCAGTGACATTAACATACTAGCCTTATTCTTTGGGTTCATGTTCACAAATTCATTCCTTTTCAGGAAATAAACTTGTCATAGTCTTTGTCTCATGTCATAGAACCACAAAAGCTTACCATAAATGGGACACTTGAATTTATCTAACTCAATACAACATCTGATATAGAAACTCTTCCTCCACATTGCCAGTAGATTTGAATACTTGAGGGCTTTTCAGCAACCTAGTCTCAGTCTGAATGCCTTCAGCTATGAGAAACTCATTATCTCAGAGCAAAGCAATTCCACTGTTGGAACATTATGACTTTTAGAATGATTCTCCTCATGTTGAGCTAAAATCTGGCTGGGCACAAATTCTAACCCTTTGTCCTAACTCTGCTTATGAGTGTAACACAGGAAAACTGTAGCGTCATGCCAAGAAAGAGCTTCCAATTCTTGAAGAAAGCCCTTGGGGCCTTCCCTTGGTGTTCTCTCCCTGTCCTCCTATCACTTTTCCTATGACAGGTATTCCAGAGCTCTCCAACCCTACTCTGACAATCTGGCTATAAGATACCGAGTGAAAAACTCAGACCTTTTAATCAGATGCAAATATAACCCTAAGCCATTGACAGGGAGTATTTAAATAGGTTAAGAAAACCCATAAAATTTAGGAATGTCATTTATTGTTCTGTTTATGTTCAACTATTATAATAAAGAATAATGAGATTCTTTCAGAAATACTTAGTGGAGGAGAGGAAAGACCAAATTTTACATTACATAGTGAACAATTTATTCCACAATATAAAACAGAATGTTGTACTTTTTGAGGTCGTGTCATTATTAATATTATAGTATTGATAATACTGATACTATTAATATATAAATAGGGCCTGACTTCAAATTGTTTTCCAGAAGTAAAGGAAGTAGATACAAATAAGACAAAGCTCTTTTTCCCAGGTCACTTTAATACCAACAACCTTCAAAGGTGAACAGCTACAAATCTTGGGATAGAGAGTTGGTTTTCCACTGGGAATAGTGAAACAAGCTGACTCCCATGGAGAATAAACACTTGAATTTTCATTTGGAACATTCACTGATCTTGTAAGCCACAAGTCACAAAACAAGGGACAAGAATGAAGCGGATAAAGTTGAAGTATGTGCGTTAAAGTTCACTTTACATATAGTGCTCCCTCCTCCAGGAATTCTTTCTTTGCTCATCCTTTAGTCATAACGTGAGTCACTGAAGTCTCTTTTGTACCTGTTTCAAACACTGTTTCTTAGGCTGTCTGCATGGTCAGCTTCCCCCTGTTATTCAGGCCTCTCCGCAGCAATATCACTTCTCCAAATTGGACTTCCCTAAACATGCATGTGCACATACATGCACACACACACACACACACACACACACACACTGCCAGGCAATCTCAAACACATTATCTTGTTTTATGCCCTTGATAGCAATCACTTGTCTGAAGCTTTATTTTGTAATACCTGTTTATTGCCAGGTTCTTCACCTCCCACTAGAACGTAAGTCTGTGATAGCAAGGACATTTTCTGTCTTATCCATCACTATATCCCCAGTGTCAAGAATCATCCTTGGCATATGAGAGGCATTTGAAATTATTTTATTAATATCTTAAGTCACTGTCCCTGGGAAACAGACTCTGAAGCAAATATTTGTGTTCAGGAAGTATACAGAAGGTAATGTTGGGGGAAACATGTGTAATAGAGTGAGGGGAGAAGAATTGGACAGAGGGATGAGTTGAACTGTGGGTCAGGTGCAGAACTAGGATGGCCCTTCAAAGATGCTCCCAACAGAGAGCATTGTATTTCTACACGGACCAGTCATTGCAAGTGAGTTGCCCCTGGGGGGGGGGCAGGTAATCTGGGGCAAGGCAGCTCCCTTTAGCCAGGGCAAGGCCTAAGGAAATACTCAGCTGTGAACCATCAGTAGCTGAGGAATTAAGTACCTCAGTCCTGAAGGGGGAGGAGTGGATCTGGGCAGCACATCATGGCATCCACTGCAATAAATGAATAAAAAACTAACAAATGAATTCATACTGCCTAAACTTATGTTAAAGCATCTTTAATCTAGTTGACCATATTCAACACAGTTTTATCAAACTATTTTAACTCAGGTTAAAATGAGTAAAGAGATGGCACACCTCTTTAACCATTTTAACAACATTCTGTATTAAATGTATATGTATATACTTAACCCTAAAATTATTTCTACTTAAGAAGAATTTTAAATGCGTGTTTATGTCTGAAATGGTTCTAGCCCATTTCTGTTACCCTATTTTGTTACAACTCTTTTTTTTTTATTATTATTATTCCAAGGTATTGTGAGGGTATAAACATTCTAGTTACATTTTATGTCTTTGCCTCACCCAAATGCAGGTTAAAGGCGTGCCCTTCCCTCCCTTTAGTGCTCCCCGTGTCCTTTAGTTGTAGATTCGCCCTCCATCCCCCTAATCCCTGGAGAGTATTTCTGCCATGTGATCACCCTAGTGTTGATCAGTTAGTA
>CAUYSK010041155.1:0-27231 GCA_963575035.1 Avahi laniger | reverse complement strand
TTGCTTAAGATTGCTTTGGCTATTTGGGCTCTTCTCTGTTTCCAAATGAAGCATAGTATAATTTTGTCTAGATCTGTGAAGTTGACTTTGGTAATTTGCTGGGGATTGCATTGAATTTGTAAATCACTTTGGGTAGTATGGATATTATAACTCATGACTCTACCTATCCATGAGCATTATGCATTTTTCCATTTGTTTGTATCCTCTGTGATTTCTTTCCTCAGAGTTTCATAGTTTTTATTGTAGAGATATTTCACCTCTTTGGTTAAGTATATTCCTAGATATTTTATTTTCTCTGTAGCTATTTTGAATGATATTGAGTCTTTGATTTGACTCTCAGCTTGACTGTTATTATTATATGGAAATGGTACTGATTTATGTATTAATACTTGAAATTTTTTTATTCTGAGACTTTGCTAAATTTATTTATCAATTCCAGTAGTCTCATGACAGAATCTTTGGGGTTTTCTAGATACAAGATCATATCATCAGAGAAGAGTGACAGTTTGACCTCCTCTTTCCCAACTTGGATACACTTAATATTCTTCTCTTGCCAGATTCCTGTGGCTAGGGCTTCCAGCACTATGTTGAATTGAAGTGGTGACAGTGCGCATCCTCATCTTGTTCCGGTTCTTAGGGGGAATGCTTTCAACTTTTCCCCATTTAGGATGATGTTGTCTGTGAGTTTTCTTTTATGCCTAATTTTTTGAGGATTTTCCTCATGAAAGTGTGCTGGATTTTGTTGAATGCTTTTTCTGTATCTATTGAGATGATCATATGGTCTTTGTTTTTGCTTTTGTTTACGTGGTGAATCACATTTGTTGATTTATGTATGTTGAACCATACTTGCATCTCTGGGATGAAGTCCACTTGGTCCTGGTGGATTACTTTTTTGGTGTGCCATTGAATTAGGTTTGCTAGCATTTTATTGATGAATTTGCATCTGTATTCATGAGGGATATTGATCTGTAATTTTCTTTTTTGTTGTATCTTTTCCTGGCTTTGGTATCAAGATGGTACTGGCTTCATAGAATGAGTTGGGGAGGATTCTCTCATTCTCAATATTATGAAATAATTTCTGTATTCTGGGTACCAGATCCTCTTTGGAGGTCTGATAGAATTCAGCTGTGAATCCTTCTGGTCCAGGGCTTCCTTTTGTTGTTGGGAGGTTTTTTATTACTGTTTCAATTTCACTATTCATTATTGGTCTGCTCAGGTGTTCTATTTCTTACTGGTTGAGTCTTAGAGGATTGTGTGTTTCCAGGAACTTCTCCATTTCCTCTATGTTCTCTAGTTTATGCATAGAGATTTATGTAATATTCATAGATGATGTTTTGTATCTCTGTGGTATCAGTTGTAATGTTATGTTTTTCATTTCTGATTGAGCTTATTGGGTCTTTTCTCTTCTGCTCCTGGTTAATCTAGCAAGAGGTCTGTCAATTTTGTTTATCTTTTCAAAGAGCCAACTTTTTGTTTTTGTAATCCTTTGTAAATGTTTTTGTTGGTTTGTTTTTGTTTTCCAGATCATTTAGTTTTGCTCTGAACTTTGTTATTTCTTTTCTTCTACTGGCTTTAGGTTTGGTTTGTTCTTCCTTTTCTAGTTTCTTGAAATATGATATTAGGTTGTTAATTTGTGATCTTTTTGTCTTTTTGATGTCGGCATTTAAGGCTATGAATGTTCCTCTGAGGAATACTTTTGCTGTGTCCCATAGATTTTGATAGTTTGCATCCCCTTTGTCATTCAATTCAAATAATTTTTTTATTTCCATTTTAATTTCACTCTTTACCCAATAACCATTTAGAAGTAGTTGTTTAGGTTTGACTTTATGTAGGTTTGAGTGTTTCTCTTGTGATTGATTTCTAGTTTTATTCCACTGTTGTCTGAGAAGATATGTGGTATGATTTTTATTTTTTTTAATTTGTTGAGACCTGTTTTGTGTCCTAAGATATGATCAATCTTGGAGAATGTCCCATGTGCTTCTAAGAAGAATGTATATTCTGTAGTTTTTGCGTAGAATGTTCTGTAAATGCCTGTTAGGTCCATTCAATTTAGAGTTTGGTTTGAGTCCATTGCTTCCTTATTTATTTTCTGCTTTGATGATTTGTTGAGCTCTCACAGTGGGATGTTGAGGTCCCTGAGAATTACCATGGTGCTATTTATTTCTTTGCCTACCTCTAGTAAAATTTTCTTTATGTATCTGGGAGAGCTCCTGTGTTGGGCACATATATATTCAGGATTGTTATGTCTTCTTGTTGAATTGCTCTCTGTACCATTATATAGTGACCCTCTTTGTCTTTTTTTTTTTACCTTTTTTGGCTTAATGTCAATTTTATCTGATATGAGAATGGCTACACCTGCTCTCTTTTGATTTCCATTTGTGTGGAATACTTTTTTCAATTTTTTCATGTTGAGTATGCATGCATGATGTGGTTTAAATATGTTTCCTATAGACAGCAGATAACTGGGTTGTGTTTTCTCATCCATTCAGCCAGCCTATGTCTTTTTAGACAAGCATTCAATCCATTAACATTAATTGGTAGCATTAATATGTGGACTATTGGTCTATTCATACTGTCAGATGGTCCCTTACTTATTGCTTTATTTTACCTCTTATTCTATAAGAGTTGTGAGTTTGGTGGGAGTAGGTATATTTTCACTGGTGGGTATCTGTGGTGCTGATTTGTGCATTCTGAGTATTTTGTTCAGGGGAGGTCTGGTCATGACAAATTCCCTCAGTGTTTGCTTATCTGAAAAATACTTAATTTCTTTGTCAATTGTGAAACTTAGTTTTGCAGGACACAAAATTCTAGGCTGGTAGTTGTTTTGATTAAGATGATTTAAGGTGGGGCTTGCAAGGTTTCCAATGAGAAGTCTACAGTTAACCTGATGAGATTTCCTTTGTAGGTTATTTGATGCTTTTGTTTTGCTGCTTGCAGAATTTTCTCTTTCATTTTGACTGTAGCCAGGTTGATTACTTGGAGATGATCTATTTGCTATGAATCTTCTGACTGTTTGATATCCATCTTGTATCTATATGTTGAATTTCTAGCAATACCAGGGAAGTTTTCCTCAATAATTTCCTCAAATAGGTTTTCCATGCTTTTGACTCTTTCTTCTTCTCCCTCAGGGATACCTATAATTATCAAGTTAGTTTGCTTCACAAAGTCCCATCTCTCTCTCTCAGTGATTGCTTGGACTTTTTTTATACTCTTCCCTGACTTCTTGAATGACTGTGTTATCTCAAGTGCCTTGTCTTCAAGCTCTCAGATTCTTCCTTCTCCTTGTTTCAGCCTATTATTAAAGCTTTATGCTATATTTTGAAATTCCCTAAATAACTCATTTCTTTAAGTTCTATTATATCCATTCTTATGTTGTCTAGCTATCTAGTGACTTTTCATTTTTTTCATCAATTTCCTGAAATATGTTTTAGCCTCCTTTTTTTTTTTTGATTTTCAACTTTCTATTCAACTCCATTAATCTTATTTGCAATCCATATTCTGAATTCCATTTATGTCATTTTAACAGTTTTCTCGTAGGTGGAGTTCACTACTGTAGCTCCATTGTGTCCCCTTGGGGATGTTGAACTATTTTGCTTTTTCATATTGTCAGGGTTCTTTTGCTGGCTTCTTCTCATCTGGCTCCTCTTATCTCTGCTCTGGGTTATGAGGAGTGCAGAGCACCTGTTCTCCTTTGCTGGGAACTCTCTCAAACCAACTCTAGGGGTGATGGCTGCTCAGTGTTGGGGGTGCCTGAGTGAAATGTTGGACCTCAGGGATGTTCTACCAGTCCAGCAGTAGTGGTTCAGACTCATGAGTGGGGCCCTTGGGTCCAGAAACAACTCTAGAGTCTCAGAGTGGAGTTGCAGGCCTGGCAGGGCCCCTGGAGCTATAAAAGCACAGACTCAGACTTGGGCACAGCAAGAGCTTCAGAGCTAGCTATAGGGATTCAGGGAGCAGAGCTGCCCATATGCGGGGATGTTCCACCAGTGTGGGTATGGCTGATGTCCAGTCCCAAAGACAGGGGTTTGTCTCAGTGGCCCAGGGTCCATGTAGGTGGGCCAGAGCTACTGGTTAGCCAACTAGGGCACATGGAAGCAATTGCCCCAAGCTTCCCAAGTGTTCCCTCTGGTATCTGGGGCTTCTCATCTGTTCAGCTTCCACGCCAGGGAGGTGGAGTGTTTGACCTCCAGTCACAGGGCATGACATGGGGGAGTATCTGTTCCCTCCCTGGCCAAACAGGGGCAATAGAGGCTACTGCTGGAAAGCTGGGTCCCGAGCAGCTCTGGCTCCATGTACCAGAGCAATCAGGATGGCATTGGTTGCAGAAACCTCAGATTGGCAGGCACCAGATCTCTGCTGCACCTGCTTTCCAGTGGGACATCCCTTCACAGACTCTGAGCAGTTACCCAGTCAGCCCAGAGGTCTACAGTGGAGGAGGGAGACCCCACACAGATCAAGGTGCCTGTGACTTTTGTTTCTCTCCTAAAAAGCAGTGTCCCCTCAGCTTGCTTCTATCATGCTATCTTCACTTCTTCCTAGAAATGTGAATTGTATTGGGGCCACCAGCTTCATTTCTAAAGATGGTGGGTGATGCTTGTAAGAATCAGTCATGACCTGTTTGATTGAGTTGGTAAATGCTGCAATAGCTACAGAGTTGTTCTTCCTGTCAGCAGTTGATGCTTACAGGAAAGAGCCTATTGCAGAGATGCTCTTTTGTGCCCATGATGAGCTCTAGTATCTCAGGTGGAGCACTTGAATGCCCCAGGCTTTGGGAGGGGCCCTGTAGTCCCCAGGGGATGGCTTGATCTCCAGCACAGCCCAGGTGGGTGGAGGAGCAAGGCTGGGCATGGTTAAGTTGTGTGACCCTGGAAGGCTTTGCGAAGCCTCAGTGGGACTCAGAGGTCATTTTCCTGACCACTAGGTGGAGTCTTTGGGAGGAGGGTCAAGGCAGGCTTTCCAGACCCCAAAGGTTGTTCATGAGTGAGGGCCCACAATTCGCCAGCTATCTCTCAAAAGTGAATTCTGCCCTTCTTGCTTTAACACTGCCCTTCAGTGTCTAGGTGCAAACAGGAATGCCTTAACGCATTGTACTTGGTTGCTATGGTGCCATGGGCTGGGATATTCCCCACCAGGGCTCCCTCCCTAATCTGACAGTATGGCTTTGAGCCTCAACAGGGCTCCACTAAGAAAAGCCACTAGGAGGAGGGTCAAGGTAGGCTTTCCAGACTGGGAAGGCTATTTATGAGGAAGGGGCTACAATTCCCTGACTGGCTGTTGGGTGTGAGCTATGCCCCTCTTGCATTACCCCTGCCCTCTGGTGTCTGGTTGTAAATGGGTGTGAATGTGCCACACTCGGTTGCTATGGTGCTGCAGGCTGGGCTCATCCCCACTGGAGGACCCACCCTTGTCTGACAGTGTGGCTTTCCCATGGGGGGATGGGTGCTTCCCCAGATTGCTGCGTCTCCCACTCCCACAGTATTTACCATCAGTTCATCCCATGTGGGCTTCCTCACTTCCCAAGTCCAACTCCTAAACCTTCCCCTGTGTCCCCCAGCAACCTGCTCAAGTCTAGGGGCCACAGGATCCAGCCCACATATCTGACCGGCTGGTACGCATCTCAGAGAAATGCCAGTGGGCAGAGATTTCCCAGAATGGGCACTCCAGGTCCACTACAGGTCCTCAAGATGAAAGGCATGGGCTCCACTCTCTGTGGAAACCTCAGACTGGAGGATATGTCAGCTGAGGAGAGGGGACTGCTGCCAAATTCTGGGCTCAAATTGTTCTCCCAGTTGCAGTGGGTGGGGAATCAGTGGGGAGGGACAAGACTCTGAATGGAAGAAAGCCATCTATCCAGCCTCTTGGGTCACTCTCCTTGGAGGGGAACTTGGCACAGATGTCCAAGCTCTTGGATCACACAAGTTTGCCCCACAATTCTGTGGTCGCTGCGATGCTTGGGCTCATGGGGGTGGAAAAGCTTCCAGGTAACTTGGTAGCACACTGATCAATGAAGCAGTGTGGGAGGTAGAAAGGTATCCCCCCTACCCCTTCACTGGGCTTCGAGCCTCTGAGGGTTTGATCCCCACCAGTATCCTTTTTTCCTTTATTATCTTCCTTCTCTGCTTCACAGTTTTCCTCTATGAGGTTTCTGGCAGGCTCTGGCACTTTTCTCTCTGACCTACACCTCAGCTTCCTCCCCTCTCCTCTCTCCTTTATCTGAAATCCTTCCTTTCCTCTGGGAAGGGTCCAACAAATGATGTCTCTGGTCAGCTATCTTGTCCCTAAAATCCCTATTGATCATTATAGATTAGAAATGTAGTCAGTTATTTGTCCAGAAGGAAGTAATAATTTATCTTATAGAATTAATACAAATAAAATTAAGTTTTCAAGACATTGTTATTTGTATATGACCAATTTCATTCACAAGGGAAAAAGGAGAGAGAATGAGGGAAGAATTATACAAGTATCAACAGACGTGCCAACAGAATTTGAAAAAAAAATTTAATATATTATATATTAATAAAACCATAGGTTTCTTTCTCTTTTCATAATACTGAATATCATTTGTCTTCTTATATATTGCAACTTCATTACCATTTAATCATTGCTTCTGCTTTAGAGATGGGATAACCAAAGTATAAAAAGAAAAAGTAACTTGACCAAGTTCACAGAACTAGGAAAAAGCTGAGCAGAATTTGACCAAGAGCCCAGGGACCTCTCTGTATTTTTTTAGTGGTTTCCAAATCCCAGTTTAGAGGCATAGTTGGTCTGGCTGCACCAGAATTACTAGAAATACATTTTAAACCCAAGAAATTCTGATAGTAGATTGGTTCTGAAGTCTGATAATCTGTATGTTTAAAAATCTACCTGTGATTCTAGTGAAGGAAACAAGCCTGTTTAAGCTAAAGATAATGGGCAAGATAATTCAAAAAAGAAAGACAAAATTGAACATCAGTGAATTCTCTTCATTTTAGCTTTCAGTCTTAGATTATCCCAATTCACAATGCCACTCCTTCAAAATCTACTACAAAACACACCTACTTTAAAAACATTTCTTCATAAATCGAAATCTACTTTTCAATTTCTCCTTCACTACCCATACTTAAAAGTAAAAACAACCATGACCATCTATGTAGCAGAAATTATGCTGGATGCTCTAGATATTTTATTATGTTTAAATAATAACAAAATAATAATATCCTTTATTCTTAATTCCATATAATCAACTAATTTTTATAGAATGCTTTTATTGACTTTTATCTCTCTCGTATCCATAGCCAACCTATGCAATTGAGAAGCGAGTATAGTTTCAACATCAGTGGAAGTTGATCTTTTCTTTAGGATAAGGAGTAAGATGAAAGTGGAAAAAAAAGAAGACACATGGTGGATGTCACTCGTTCATTAATGACCGTCTTACTATGAGTGACTATTTTGTTGAATCAGATCATTGTTTTCAAATACTAGAAAGATATTTCCTTCATTTTTTTTTGTTCTCTTCATAATGTAATAGTTTCAAACACAATAATGCATTTTTTGATTTAATCTCCAATGTTAATATTCATCATCACACATTTAAATATAGAAATCAGTAAAAGGAAAAATTAAGCCCAATTTATAGGGTTTGCCAATTCATATGCAATATATACTGTTAGATATTATTTCAACCTTATAGATATAATTCATGTAAATAACCTCAAAGGTATAAATACTCATACAATGTAGGAAAATAATTAGGACATATAGAGTTTTGAGTCTATGTTACGTTTGATTTTAATATAATTTACTTAATCAGAATATTATACAACTTAATTTTTAATAATAATAGTGTTTGATAATTGGATTCACAAATTTCTTAAAATTTAACTATTGATTGATATAAGGTAGTAGAAGTAGGCTCCAGCACACCTCTGATTATTCACATTTTGTAGATAAAGAAACTGAATAATCAAAGGAGTTGATTTAACCTAACTCTTATAGAAACTAAAAGACAGACCATGATTCAAATCCAGCTCTCTTCAATTCCAGTTGATGCTCTTGCCCAATTGCTGCACTACCTGCCTCCCCAACCTACTTGTAAAATATCAATGTTCTGTTAGCTATATCTTGCTTTAAAATGTTTTTCAACATAGTTATGTGTGAAGTTTCATTCTTCTCATGTAACTTGAACTGTGTATCCTGTTTCCTCTAAAATTTCTCGTAACATCTGATTTATTTTTAAGCATAAGTAAATTCTCGAAATTTACCTGTGAAAAAGAAATTAAATTAAAATAAAGCTCTTTTCTAAGTACTGGAGGCTCAGTGTAGACAACTCTGAGAGTTAAAAACTTTAAGAGGATCTAGTCATAGGGAGATCCCACACTTTTGTAAATTTCATCTGTAGAAGCTCAGATTTGTAAAGAAAGAGAGAGCATCAGAAAATGAATAAGTGAAGGTAAAATAAAAACTTTAGTTGTCATCTAACTTATAACAGTGTGTTCAAAATAATAGCAAGCACGTATTTAATTTGTATACTTATGTATCTATATATACTTATATATGCTTATGTATAAGTGAAATGAATAACAGCAATGACATAAGGAACAGTGTGGAGGAATTAGAATATTTTATTATTATAAGGTCCTTGAATTGTCAATATAGCAGTTCTATTTGAAAGTGGATATGAGTTGGTTGTGAAGAGATATTGCAAGCAAACTCTATGGCAACCACTTAAAAAAGTAAAACAAAAAAGTAGTATAATTGATATGTTGAGAAAGGAGATAAAATGAAGTCATATAAATGCTCAATTAAAAACACAAAAGGCATAAAAAGTATGGAAGACAAAAATACAAACAAAGAACAAGGGCAACAAATAGACAACAGTTACAAATATGGTAGATACTACTCCAACTATATCAAAAACACTTTAAATGTCAATGGTCTAAACACACCAATTAAAAAATATAGATTGTCAGAGTGGATAAAAAACAAGATCCACCTATATGTTGTTTTTAAGAAACCCGACTTAAACATAAAAACATAATAGATTAAAAGTAAAGAGGTGGAGAAAGATCTACTATGCTAGTACTAATCAAAAGAAAGTGGGAGTAGCTATATTAATTTCAGACTGGACAGAATTTAGAGCAAGGAAATTTTTCAGGCATAAAAAGAAGCATTAAAAATGATACAAGACTCAATATTCCAAGAAGTTATAATAATTCTTAATGTGTTTGCACCTAACAAGAGAAGGTCAAAACACATGAGGCAAAAACTGATAGAACTGCAAGGAGAAATAAATGAATCTACTATTGTAGTTAGAGAATTCCACACCCTCTACCAGAAATGGGCAGATTCAGCAGGCAGAAAATCATTAAGGACATAGTTGAACTCAATAACATCATATATCAACTGAATATAATTAACATCTATGGGTTACTTCATCCTACAACAACAGATTACACATTCTTCTTAAGCTCACATGGAGCATTCACCAAAATAGACCACATTCTAGGCCATAATACATGCCTTAAAAATTTTAAAAATAGAAATCATATTATGTCTGCTTTTGTACCACAATGAAATTAAACTAAAAATAAATATCAGAAAGATAGCTATAAAATCCCAAAATATTTGGAGATTAAACAACACATTTCTATTCTTTCTTTTTTTATTTCAGAATATTATAGGGGTAAAAATGTTTAGGTTACATATATTGCCTTTTCCCCACCCATGTCAGAGCTACAAGCATGTCCACCACCAGACAGTGTGCACCAGACACATTAGGTGTGAATATACCCATTCCCTCCTCCACCCTCCCACCTGCTCAACTCCTAATGAATGTTATTACCATGTATGCACATAAGTGATGATCAGATGGTACCAATTTGATGGTGAGTACACGTGGTACTTGTTTTTCTATTCTTGTGATACTTCACTTAGTAGACTGAGCTCCAGCTTTATCCAGGATAATACAAGAGGTGCTAGTTCACCATTGTTTTTTGTGGCTGAGTAGTACTCCATAGTATACATATACCACATTTTATTAATCCACTCATGTATTGATGCGCACTTGGATTGTTTCCACATCTTTGCAATTGTGAATTGTGCTGCTATAAACATTCGGGTGCAGATGTCTTTTTTATAGAATATCTTCGTTCTTTAGGGTAGATGTCCAGTAATAGGATTGCTAGATCAAATGGTAGTTCTACTTGTATCTCTTTGAGGTATCTCCATATTGCTTTCCACAGAGGTTGCACTAGTTTGCAGTCCCACCAGCAGTGTATGAGTGTTCCTCTCTCTCTACATCCATGCCAACATTTATTGTTTTGGGACTTTTTGATAAAGGCCATTCTCACTGAAGATAAGTGATATCTCATTGTGGTTTTGATTTGCATTTCCCTCATGATTAGAGATGCTGAGCATTTTTTCATATGTTTCTTGGTCATTATTCTGTCTTCTTTTGAAAAGTTTCTGTTCACATCCTTTGTCTACTTTTTGATAGGTTTGTTTGATTTTTTCTTGCTGATTTTCCTGAGTTCTAAGTAGATTCTAGTTATCAGCCCTTTATCAGATGTGAGCATGTGAAAATTTTCTCCCATTCTGTAGGTTGTCTGTTTGCTCTCATGACAGTTTCTTTGGCTGTGCAGAAGTTTTTAACTCCTTTATTCCTCATAAGCATTTTACGAGATATGTAAAATTATTCTTCATTTTAATAAATGAATAAACAAAAGTATTTTTAGTCAATTTGGTCAGATTTTCTGGCTCTTGTATCCATGTTTATCCACTTTTATGACAATGTTTCACTTTACTCGCTGATTTCTGAACCTGGGTATTCAGAAAAGAGACTCTTTAGAACAGAGATGATGATGGTTTAAATTCAAGTGATAGCAGCAGAAGTAGCAAAAGGAGATGAAATTCTGGATGTTTTTGAAAGATAGAGTTAACAAGTCTGCTGATGAATAGATATGGTGTATGAGAGAACAAAAAGTCAGTAAGAGCTCTAAGTTTTTGTCTTAATCAACTGAAATTTTGGAATTCCAATAAAATGACATAGATAAGATTGTAGATGGAGTAATTTTCAGGGAGAATCATTAAAATTTGGTTTTGATGATATTCATTTAACATATTTCTTAAACATTTAAAAGGTTAAGTTCTGATAGAAAGTTGGACATCTATATACATCATAAAACATATAGAAAATAAATTTGGGGTGTCATAGTTTATAAATTATATTTGATTGGGTGTAAATAGAGATAAAAAGGCTTGTATGTGTATGTGTCTGATATGAATGAACAAGTTAGCCTGGATAAACTTTATGGTTGAAGGCAACTAGAACATCAGGTCCAAGTATTAAAAAATCTCCTTGAAGTTACTAAAAAAGTAAGAATATAATGAAATGTTTCCAGGCAAAATCTGGGGCAGATAGGTAACTAAGGTTAGTATTTGAGAACAAGTTTCTAAAGGAGAATTAGGGCTATTTACCAATTCTGGAAGAAGAGCTGAAGGCAAAGAAAATAAGTAGTCCTTTTGACAACCTTTCAGGACAAGAGGAATGAAGTCCTGGGTCTGGTAAGTGAAAATGATTGGTAAATTCCCCACATTTAAGAACCCAGAGAGTTGTATTTTAGGAGCTAGGATGAATCAGAAGTAGAGTTGCCCTCACAGATTCTGAAGCCAAATTTTCAATAATGTTAATTCCAGAGGTGAGTTAGATGCCAGATTGCCGGTATCCCTATCCCTTCCAGAAGCTAAAGTAAAGATCTCTGTAGAAGAAGATAACTTTACCTTGAACTTCAGATTATATTTACATTATCAAATACCATTTACAACTCCTGGCACTCAATAAAAAATCACCAGGAACATGAAGTTAAAACACAGAAAGGAAAAACAAGAGAAACAGAAAATAAGAACAGCAAAGTTATCCTGAACATGAAGTTATTAGACAAAGATTTTTGAATAACTTTAGACAGTACATATAGAGAGATATAAGAGAATACTCAGATTTGGGGCAGGGAAATGAAAACATAAATAAGAATCAAATGATATTTTTGGAACTGAAATAAAAATAACCTAAATTAAAAAGTCAACAGGGAAGTTTTAACTGTTCTATTTTGTATAATGTTTGGCAAAATTAATAGTGAGAAAACATAGTGATATAATTAAATTACTGAACACTGTAAGAGGGAAAATTGAAATTTTATAAGAGCAAGAAAAATAAATGACAATTTACCTGCAAAGCAGTAACATGTAGACTTGCAGCTATTTTCTCAACATAAATAATGAAATTCAAAAAGTTATGAAAATTGTGTCTTTAAAATACTGAAAGATAATAAAAAATAAATCTAGAGTTTTCTCTCCAGCAAGAATTTTATTCAATAATAAAGGAGAAATGTAGGTATTTTCAGATAAGTAAATTGTAGAGAATTTATACCCAGCATATTCATATTAAAGGATATTCTAGGGTAGTTTTCAAGGAAAAAGAAAATTATCTTAAAGAAAATGTAAAAAGAAAAACAATGAAAATAGTAAATATCAGGGTTGATATAAACGAATAGTGGTTGTATAAAACAATTTTGGCAGTGTTGTATCTGATATATATACAATACATATTTACATATCTATATCTATATCCATTACTTATACAGAAGAACATGGAAACTAAAAAATCCTGCATTGATGACAATTGTAGGCCTGTGTTTGTTGCTGTCTCTGCTTCTACCTGTGAGTGTTTCTCAAAAATAAAATAAATATAAATTTTTATGTATATTTCATGCATATCCTATGAGTAGTATTACATATAATAAAAATGTTTATTATCTAAACAAGTTCTTAAATTGGCAATTCTGACATCCATTTCTGTGAGTACTGTTAATCTTGTTAGTAAGTATGAAAGTCACATGATTAGATGCTACACAATTATGTTCATTGGCATTTTCCACTAAATGAATATTATAATAGACTATGGGTTTTTGCACATACTGTCAAAATTTACATTTTTCTTTAAAAATGATTTTAAAATATTCATAATGAAGGGCACAGAAATTGCTTGAAGTACTTAAGAATAACCTTTGATTTCAGCAAGTCTATTTTCTTTTGTTTGAATCCTGGAGATTCATGTCCCTCAAAATTTTGACCTTACATGGGATATCAAAAACTGAGACATCCCTGTGGGAAAGTAAAACAAGGAAAGTGTAGTGAACTTTACCAAAACAAGCTGATCTGTATTGCCCATGTTTTGAATTGATAAAAAGAGATGCAAATGCATATTATCTAACATGGATATAATAAATATAAAAAACCAAGTGAGCATGAAAGCATTTTGGAGAAAAGTATAGGAAAGTTATAAATCAGAGTGTAAAAGAAACATGAATTGCATGTATTTTTAGTCAACCAAATGAACCAATCATACATTTCTATAGCTAAATAAAAAAGTACAAACACAAAGTATATTAAGCACTTACTTTTATTTTCACCATAAGGACAGTGACAGATAATTAGAACAATAAATCATTGATGTTAAGGAATATCAGAATATTTGTGTTTAGCACCCAATAGGAGGAACTGCTCTGAGGATGATATATCTTCACTTGTAAACAATAGCAAGCAAAGGTCAAGGTCACATAAATACTCCCATAGTAATCCTTGGGAGTCCTTTTGGTATAATTAATACTTGCAAGATTATATTTTATCTTGTCTGAAATAATCTTAATGGACTGGGTCTTTGAAAAATTTTCTTGAACAACAAAAGAGTTGTCATGCTTCTAAAAAACAAGAAAGAAAACTGAATTTGCCCCACATAGTCCGGAAGCCTAAAGTTAATATATTTTCCTTTCTTAGAAAACAGCTGTGCAGAATGATCTGTATAACCGTCTCTCTCTCCACTTATTTTTCTTAACTTCACATATTTTACCATTTAACAAACATTGATTGTACATTTGAAATGAGCAGACATTGTACAGTAATTAAAACATAATTTCATCCTCCAAGAATTCCAGGTCATTGAAATTTCAGCCAATGTTTTCTCATCATCATCATCATTCTTATCACTTGTTAACTGCCATCTAATATATACTATTTGTTAGACACCATATACATATACATATATATTTATTTTCAATATTTAGCTAAATATTTTGAATACATCATCTCAACTAAAATCTCTGCAGCAGTTAATGTGACAACAAACTTGGAGATCAAAATATTGGGCTCAGAGTAATTAGGCAACTTTCTCACAGAGAACTAGAGATTAATGAATCAACACTTAAGCCCCAGACTCACTGATTTCAATGTTTGAACTCGTAATCATCATGGTAAACTCACTATATACCTATGCAAGCAAATAGCTGCTTAAAAAACACAGAATTAGGGCGTTATCCTCTGCCTCAAATGAGAGGTGCTAGTAAGGCTGCACAAGGATGTCCTGTGCCTTGAAATATAGCAGAAAAGCATCCAACCATTAGGTATGTTGGAATAACATGATGAAAGCAGATGAAGCCACATGATCAAAAAAATTAATTCTCATATTTTATTTTAAATATGAAAATATATATGAGTCTACTTAGGAAAAATTCTATAGGTCATTGGACATGAAATATATGTGTTCTATTATATGAAATTTAATTATCTATATTGAATTTGACACACTGCATTTTGCCTAAGTGTTGATTGGTAAATATAAAATGACTTGTCTGATTTTATAATGTTATTAATATAATAGTGTTTATCATTCTCATTCAAAATAGCCTAGTGTTTATATTACATTTTGAGAAATTATTATTATTATAGATCAACACATTTTGGTGAAAGCACTGATCATGCAAATAAAGCTATTTTATTATAGGAACCAGACACATAAGAACAAGTCAAATAAATTCTGAGTAGCCTTCAGTGTAATTGCACTAATGGCAATTCTCATCTTCTTTGATCTATTTTAGTACCAACTCCTTTAACACTGATGGACAATAACATGAATTAATAATGACATGATAGTTGATAAGTTACTGACTTGTATTTCACTGTATTTTTTCTATTAAATTTCCTGTGATCTTAGATGGAAAGATACACTACTTTAAAACTGTAATTTCTGCTACACATTAACCTATATGTAAATTCAATTAACATCTCAATGTGATTTTTATTCCGGATTAGAAGAAATAAATTTTGAGGGTCACCTGGAAGAAGAAATGTATATAGATAGGTAAAAAAATATGATTTATAAAAGAAAAGCAATAAGAAGGAACATGCTTGCCTTGCCATATGTATAAATATGCCATAATCCTAATAATTTAATGACTATTCTATCTTTGTCTGTGTAGCCATCAATAAAGAAAGGAATGAAGTGGAATAATTTTTCAAAAATAGAAATATGTGGATATTTAATATATTTTAAATAATTTGAACCAATATATATATATTTATTATCTACCATGTTTCTGTTATTTACCAGGTTACTTAGTCTAGAGCAAAAGCAAGTCAATGAACTATATGGTAATATTAAAATTTCAAATCAGTCAGGGGAAAGGTTGATTATTATTAGCTAAAATGTGATAAGAAAATTAAACTTAGTTGATAACAATATACAAAGACACACGCACACACATACATACAATTTACTTGTGTTATTATGTGACCTAAAAGAAAGCTTTAAAGTATTAAGCAAGAAAATCTAGGTGAGATTTTTAGATATCTTGTAGTAATAAGATCTATTTAAATATGATATGACATCAAACTTTTCAAAGGTTAATAACTGTTTTATGTTGATGGACTTTGTTTTGTTTTTTTTTTTAAAGAAAAATTGAAAAAATATTGGCAATAGATATGTGGACAAATCATGGAAAGTCATGCAATATAAATGTATTAGTTATCTATTGCTATATAACAAATCGCCCCAAAACTTGGCAGTTTTAAAACAGGAAAACGCAGGCATGTGTCAGGAATTCAGGAGTGGCCTTTGTTGCTGGTTCCAGCTTAGAGTCTCTTATGAGATTGCAGTCAGACTGCAATCTGACTAGGGCTATTTGATGTCTGACGAGGGCTATCAAAAGTCTCCTTCTTTCATATTCTAGTGCCTGGGCTGTACAAATTGGAAAAGCAGGAGCTAGAACAGCTGCAGGTCCTCAGACATTACTCTGTTCCACTAAACAGATAGTTTCACCAGAGTAGTAACATCACAGTAGCAAGACTTCTTATGTGTGGGCTCAAGCTTCCAAAGGCACCTGAGAGAGCAAGCCAGGTGAAAGCTATGCCAATTTTATGGCGTAGCCTTGAAAATCACAGCATTACTTCTGCCATATTTTGTTGGTGAGAGAAGACAGAAACACCCACCCACATGTAAGAATAGAAAGCAAAGGCTTCACCTGTGAATAGGAGAATGTGAGTCACATACTAAGAAGAAAATGTGGAAAATACATCCTGACACAGCAGTGAAATAAAATACATAGAAATATACTTAACAAGGAGGTGAAAGATCTCTACAAGGAGAACAAGAAAACAATGATGAAAGAAATCACGGATAATGCAAACAAATGGAGCAACATGCCATACTCATAAATTGGTAGAGTCAACATCATTAAAATGTCCATAGTGCCCAAAGTGATTTACAGATTCAATGCATTCCCCATCAGTATACCAACATATTTCAAAGATGTAGGAAAAATAATTCTATGCTTCATTCGAAATCAACAGGAAGCCCAAATAGTCGAAGCAATCTTAAGCAAAAAGAGCACATCTGGAGGCGTCACATTACATGAGTTCAAATTATACTACCAGCTTATAGTAACCAAAACAGCATGGTACAGGTATAGAAGTATAAAAATAGACCAATTGAACAAAGTAGGAACCAAGAAATAAAACCATTTACCTACAACCAACTGATCTATGACAAAGCAGACAACAACATGCATTGGGGAAAGGAGACCTTATTCGATAAATGATGCTGGGAAAACTAGACAGCCACATGCAGAAAAATGAAATAGGACCCCTATTGTTCACCATATACAAAAAAAATAATTCAAGAAGGATAAAATGCATAAATGCAAAGCATGTAACCATAAAAATTCTAGAAGAAAATATAGAAAAAATTCTTCTAGACATTGGCCTAGACAAAGAATTTATAAGTGTTATAACAGTGACCCTAAAAGCAAATATAACAACAACAACAAAAAACAAATAAATGGAACTTAATAAAATTAAGAAGCTTCTACATAGCAAAGGAAATAATCAAAAGAATAAATAGACAACGTACAGAATGGGAGAAAGTATTCCCAAGCTATATATCTGTTAAAGGGCTAATATTCAGAATCTGCAAGAAACTCAAACAAATTAACAATAAAAACAATCATTAAAAAGTGGGCAAAAGACATGAATGGAAGTTTTTCAAAAAAAGATAGACAAATTACCAAGAAACATATGAAAATATGGTCAACATTACTAATCATAAAACCCCTGTCAGAATGCACATCGATAAAAGTCAAAAAAACAATAGATGTTGGGTGGATGCAGAAAGACAAGAATGTTATACACTGTTGGTGGGACTGCAAATCAGTACAATCTCTGTGGAAATCAATACGGTGATTCCCCAAAGAAATAAATGTAGACTTACCATTTTGTCCAGCAATCCCACTTTGCTTATCCAAAAGAAAAGAAGTCATTTTATCAAAAAGACGCTGGCACTCGGATGATTATCACAACACAGTTCACAATTGCAAAGAAGTGGAATCTACCCAAGTGCCTAACAATTTATGCGTCAATTAAGACCATGTGGTATATATATATACACAATGAAGTTTAACTCAGCCATAAAAAGGAATGAAATAATGTCTTTTGCAGAAATTTTGATGGAACTGGAGACCATTATCTTAAGCCCAGCATCTCAGGAAAAGAAAATCAAATATCACATATGGTCTCTATATTGGAAACTAAATGATTGGCACACACAGGCACAAAGAATTACAAAAATCAGTGGAATTCCAGAAGGAGGAGGTTGGGAGGAGGTGAGGGATAAAAGCTTACCTATCAGATATAATGAACACTATTCTGGTGACAGGCATACTAAAATCCCTGACTTAAGCATTATAAAGGTATCCATTTAACAAAAATATTTGTATGCTTTTTATATGTTGAAATTAAAAAAAATACATGGGATTATAATTATTTGTATGGTAACACATGTCCTATATTTCTTTAAAGTGCCATGAATTCCCTTCTATTGCCCATGATTGTGAAGTATGATAAAGTGTTTTTATATTATTTTATCATTTTCTACTGCAGGAAAAAGAGCCTTAGGAAATAAATAAAGAGGGATGCAATCTTAAGGGCATTTATGTGGTATGTTAAAAGAAGAATGCAGTGAAATGTATGTATCTAAATGGACTTCCTTTAACATTTCTTTATAATTTTGTTCTTATTGCTTTTAAACTGAGAAATATAAAGCTCTTAATAATTTTGTTCGTATATTTTTTGTTTACATATGTTTTATCTATATTATTTTATATAAATTTATCAATATAGATACCTTATTAGTAATACCATTTTTCCTCATAAAATAGTGCTATATGGACTTTAAATCTTTATCATTACCCTACCTCCAACTATAGGAGCAACAAAGAAAAATGCATTGCCTTTCTGGTGATAATAGTAACATTGATCTCTGAGTCTTTCAGATGAGACCTTAGCTTTTTTTGACAATTTCATTTCTGAAGTATTTTTTTCTATAAAGTTAATAATTACTTAGTATAGACTTCCACATAGTATTTCAAGGCAAAACATCCTCTAAGTTATATTGGATATAAATTTTTCACTGTATATATTCTGAGTGATTTATCAGAAATCCTGAATTTGGTGTGCAAGAACTATTTTGCAGCACACTAACCCTTAAAGCCTTTTCCTTTGGATGCTTCCTGTGATGTTACATTGGGTGAATAAACACATAGTTCCTGGACTAGTAACACTACCACCCAGGAACTTTTCAAATATACAAATTCTTATGTCTCACCTCAGACCTTATGAAACAGAAATTCTAGAGTAGGGGCCCAGAAATTTGTTGTTTAACAAGTCCTTAGGTTATTCTGATGTTTGCTAAATTTTGAGATCCTTTGCACAAGGGAAACACATTTTATAATTCATTAATTTTATATTTTCATTTTTTAAAAGTTGTTTTCAAAATTTTGAATACCATTAAGATGTACCTTTCCTCTCTTTTTGTATGCAATATTTATATCATATCTCAACTGAGAAATTGTTTCAAAGTTATATACAGATTAAAGCAATTAAATGCATTATTTCATTTTATTTTTAAGAAAATTCAAACTACAATTTCTTAAATTATTTCCATTGATTTTTTTACACTGTAAATTTGTGCACATTCAATACTTTTATTTTTCCATTCCTATTGTATATTCATATTGTAGAAAGATTTTCCTTTCACTTAATTCAGAAAAAAAATTTAAATATATAAATGTTACACTGAAATTGAACTGTTCAAAAATCTTTTTTTCAACCGTATTCTGTGTCATCTACTAGCTAATGGAGACCAGCATCCAGGCTCAATGCATAAAGTAAAACTTCTGTAATCTTCCTTCTGGTAAGTTTAAAGACTAATTGTGGATATATGAGGAGTTTCAGAGGTTAAATGCAAGGCCATGTCTATTAGACTTTTCTTTTAAGGCAAGTGGGAATTGAAGAAGCTAGGAAATTCAAAATAAGGAACTAAGGGCCCCAAGGACTAGAGCAGACAAGAGCAAGAGCTGCAAGATTGGAGAAGATGTGCAAGAATGTGGCCTGTGTAAATTCCAGAAACAGTAAGCTTTTGATGCTGATGAAGCTATTAAGTGTTTCTTTCTGATAGCAACATTGAAGCACACCTCCAAGATGAATAGCCTCTTTTAGGCCTTATTAACTATTTGCTATATTTTAAATTAAACCTCCTTCATATAAAATTGTTTTATGAGAATTTTTATCATAGCACTCAAATAGACACATAGTCTCCAAACTTTACAGGTCTAGTCACACATAGTTCATCCACTAAGACTTGTTAAGTGAAAACATGTCAATATACATATATAGTATTGTAAAAAATTGTCCTATATCTTTAAATTAAGTCATATATTTTCATAAGGTATCTAATAGTCAACATTATGAACATAGCAGATTTTTTTACACATTAGTCAAAAATATTTGAATATATATAAGCATATATAAACATATAATTATTCTTTGATACTGAAATCTAGAATATATGTATATATATTTATATAAAATCTTTGCCATGTGTTGTAATTATCATAAGTCACATCAACATGATATGAAAATGTTATGTTTAGTATATCTCTAATGGTTTTAAATTAGTAAAACTGTTGTCTCTTGGAAACTATAGCATCATATATTTGATTTGCATACTTGTACTTTTTTGCTAACTATATTAATATGTATACTCAAATGCATTCCTTCTCTTTCCACACTTTATGATTTGGTGCCAAATGAAATATATTTCACAAATGAATGATGAAAACATGTCTACCAAGGACAACAGTGTCAGTGAAAAAAATATAGTAAAAAATATAGTCTTCTGTTTATTCTGTGGGCCACAGAGTAATTATGTGAGATGCTTAATTGTAATTCCAAATAACCATGTATCTATAAGTCAGATAGGAGTGACTAAGAATCCCATTAGCTAATCTCTTACATGAGCTAGTTATCATTAACCCAATAGCTTGTAGAATGCTGATAAAGCTTAATGCCAAGTAACTGTCACAGAAATGAACTCAGTGAGGCAATTTATTTTTAAGCTATGCACAAAATGTTGATTTCAAACTTACCTCATTGAATTTACCTCTTTAAAAATCAGAAGATATGTACCAATGGATAGGAACAGAGAACTCAGATATAAAACCATTCTCATATTGATCTTTGACAAAGCAGACAAAAACACGCACTGGGGAAAAGAACACCTATTCAATAAATAGTGTTGGGAAAATTGGAGAGCCACATGCAGAAGACTGAACCAGGATCCACACCTCTCACTACTCACAAAAATTAACTCATGATGGATCATAGACTTAAACCTAAGGCATGAAACTGTGAGAATTCTAGAAGAAAATATTGGAAAAACTCTTACAGACATTGGCCTAGGCAAAAAATTTATGAGGAAGACCTCAACAACACTCACAGTGACAACAAAAATAAATAAATGGGACCTGATCAAGTTAAAAAGCTTCTACACAGCCAAGGAAACAAGCATTATAGCAAATAGACAACTTACAGAATGGGAGAAAATATTTGCATGCTATATATCCAATAAAGGGGTGATAACCAGAATCTACAAAGAATTCAAGGAAATCAGCAAGAAAAAATCAAGAAACCCCATTAAAAAGTAAGCAAAAGACATGAACAAAAGTTTTTCAAAAGAGGAGTTTTTCAAAAGAAGTTTTTCAAAAAGAAGATAGACTAATGGCCAACAAACATATGAAAAAATGGTCAACATTACTAATCATCAGGGGAATGCAATTTAAAAGCACACAATGAGATCCCACCATATTCTTCTTGGAATGGTCATTACTGAAATGTCAAAAAACAAAAGATGCCGGCATGGATGTAGAGATAGGAATGCTTAAGCACTGTTGATGGGACTGCAAGTTAGTACAATCTCTGTGGAAAACAACATGGAGATTCTTCAAAGAAATAAATATAGACTAACCATTTGATCCAACAATTCCACTGCTAGGTATCTACTGTAGGGAAAAGACATCATTTTATCAAGAAGACACCTGTGCTCGACTGTTTTTTGCAGCACAGTTCACAATTGCAAAGATTTGAAATCAATCTTAGTGCCCATCAATTCACGAGTGGATAAAGAGATTTTTATTTATATATATACACAAGCCATGGAGTACTACTCAGCCAAAAAAAATGAAGGAAATAATGTCTTTTACAATAGCTTGAATGGAATTGGAGATCTTTATCTACATGAAGTATTTTAGTTTTAGGAATAGAGAAACAAACACCGCATATCCTCACTAATGATTGTGAGCTAAACGATAGGTAGACATGGACACACAAATATGCAAAGGACGTTGGAAACCAAGAAGGGAGGTGAGCGGAAGAGAGATGAGGAGTAAAAACTCACCTATCAGTTGTAGTGAACTCTATTTTGGTGATGAGCACCGTAAAAGCCCCAATAGACAAGATATTCATGTAAAAAAAAAATTTGAAATCCTTTAATATATTTAATTTTTTTAAAAAAGGAAAAGAATAATAAATAATATGCCTTGTATTTAAATCTAGTGGACTAAATTTATCTTTATAATTCTTTCTTACGAATAGAATTTTCCTTTGCTAAAAGTACTGTTTGTGCATTTTACTTATATTCACAATTAAGATTTCTCAACTATTGACCTCTCTGGCAGCCAGTTTATTACTTATTCAGTTTTGAAACTGACATAAAATTAACTTTCTTAATAACCAGATCAGAAGGTTATTTCTAAGTGTCTATTAATGGACCTATGTTGTTTCAATGAAAAATAGTCCCACATGTTGCTTTTGAAGAGAACTTAGCATTCTCATGGGAAGCTGAGAGCTAACCTAATGTTAAGACTTTCATGTCTGTGTCACTTTATACATTATGAAGCATATTTTCATGCATTATGTCATTGAATCTTCAAGCTAATCACTTAAAAAGAGAATTTTACCCCCATTTTAAAATTTAAAGAGAGTGTAAATGAAATTGATTTGTTTAATTATGATCACTCATAGTAGGTATATAATCATTAGAATAGTCTTTCATATTCAAAATAATTATTTTTATTTGCTTTCTTCTTATCTTACTTCTACTAGAATTTGTTATTTTAACAAAATGTATCAGCCAAGAGCTCTTGGCTGACAGATTTTTCTAATTTTTTTTTTCCCTAGAGCTTCTGTGTATCGGTATTTCGTATTGTTTATTCGCTCTTTGTTTCTATCTCTGCCTCTTTCTCTTTGTGTTTGTGAGTGTGTGTGTGTGTTTATTAAGATGTACTTTTCATTGTCTTTATGTTCATAAGAACATTAAACAAAATAAACTCTTGGCTCAAATGTAAAATTTTATACTCTGTTATCTCACAATTATTGTCTCATGCAAGAATAATATGAGTCACATGAAGCATTTGATGACAGTATAATAAGAAAAAAACTCATTGTGTGCCTAATAACCATACAACATCCTCAAATTTTCATCATAATGGAATCGGGAAGGTGATTTTTAAATCCTCCAGTTATCTTAGCAGTGATAGTGATTCACTGAAAAATTTATTTTCAAAGAGGTTACATTGAAATGTTCAGTGAATGAAATTATTAATTTTATAGAAATTTTTAGAATATGAAAATTATTTTGAGATGATGTATTTTTTGCTATAAAATTATATAGTATACATTAAAAAGAAATAAAATTTATATATAGTATCTTTCTGTCTTACAACATAAAAACAGATATTTATTTCTTGTTATTGCCTCCTGCAGGTAGGTTATTTTTGCTTATGTAAACATAGACAATATACATATGTAATGTAGACCATATACTCCTTAAAGTTTGTGTGTGTGTTTAAGTATGTGTATTAAAAAATACTTTATCCAAATTGGCTTCTGGATATTACTTATAATTAAAAATACATGATCACAAATAAGTATAAATTCATGATAACATGCTATGCTATTGTATACACACAGAAATGTCATTTGGCACTTGTGAACATTTTAGCGATATAATGAAAGACCCTCCTAAAGTCTTCAGTAAAGAAACATCTTTATAAACATCTAATTTAAAAAAAACTAATTAGGGAACATAGAATATGGAAATGGAAAAAGAACCTTGTTATTTGTCCTCTTTACTTTCTTGTTTACACTTAATTCATTGAGAATAAAAACAATTTTATATATTTCAATACATGAGTGGATTAATAAAATGTGGTATATGTATACCATGGAGTAGTATTATTCAGCTTTAAGAAACAATGGTGATATAGCACCTCTTGTATACTCCTGGATAGAGCTGGAACGCATTCTACTAAGTGTGGTATCCCAAGAATGGAAAGATAAACACCACATTTACTCACTATCAAATTGGTATTTATTTATCAACACATAAGTGCACATATAAGAATAACATCTATTGGATGTTGGGCAGGGGGGAGGGTGGAGTGGGAGGTAATGGAGGGGACAGGTATATGCATACACAAAGACTGCAATGTGCACCACATGAATGATGGACATATTTGAAACTCGGACTTAAGGGGGTAGAGGGCGACAAGGGCAACATACGTAACTGGAACATCCGTACCCCCATAATATGCTGAAATAAAAAAAATTGTTTGTTCCCCTTAATATTATGAAATTAAAAGAAAAAAAGAAGACTGAACTATATGCTGCCTACAATAAACTCACCTTTCTTGCAAAGACACATAGAGACTGAAAGTGAAGTGGTGGGAAAAGATATTCCATGCAATTGATATCCAAATGAGGGTGGCTGTATTTATATTAAATAAATAGACTACAAGTCAAAAACTGTAAATATTAACAAGGAAGATTTCTATAAAATTATAAAATGGTTACTATAAAATCATAAAATTCAGCAAGAAGGTATAACAATTATAAAATCTGTGGACCCTATACCAGAGCTTGCATGTATGTAAAGCAGACATTAATAGATCTAAGAAGGGAAGATAGACTTCCATACAACATTAGTAAAGGACTTTATGTTAAATTGTTCATTTTTAGTGATCTTCTTTTATTTATATATATCTTAGTATTAGACTTTTATGATTTTTATTTTTTATGAAGCATTTAATATGTTTTGCAAAGCAGGTCTATGGCCACAAGTTCTCTGAATTTTTATCTGTTTGAAAATGTCTTTATCTTTTCTTTACTTTTAAATGATAATTTTAGGAAATACAAAATTTTAGGTTAATAGGCTCATTTTCTTTCAACACTTTAAACAGTCCACTGGGCTATGCAGTGGCTGATTTCTTATAAGAAGTCTGATATAAATCTTTGTCTTGATCCTTTTTAGGTAAAGTTCCCCCCCCCCTTTGGACTTTTTTTCAAGATTTTTCTCTTGTCTTTTATTTTCTGCTGTTTGAATATGATACGCTTAGGTGTATATTTCTTAGCATACATCTTGATGTTTGGTGTTCTCTCAAGTTCCTGGTTTGGGATCTGTTATTAATTTTTTGAATTTCTTGGTCATTATTACTTCATATTTTTTCTGTTCCTTTCTTTTTTCTTTTCTTCATTTATTTGAATTATGTACATATCACACCTTTTATAATTGCCCCACAGTTTCTGAATATTCTTTCTCACTTTTTAGTTCCTTTTTTTCTTTTTGCATTTCAGTTTTGGCAGTTTCAGTTATTATTTCTTTAAGCTCACTGATATTTCTTCAGCTGTATTCAGTTTATTGATGCACACATCTAAGGCAGTTTTCATTCTTCTTAGTTACATATATCTAACGTTTTCTTTAGATTCTTGCAGTTTTTATCTGGCACGTTGTTCCCTTTTTCCATTACAGCCCCAAGTATATTAATCATATCTGTTTTAAATTCTTGGTCTGATAATTCCAATATCTCTGTATATCTGAATTTAATTCTGATCCTTATTCTGTCTCTTCAAACTGTGTTTTTTTTTTCTTTTAGTATTCATTGCAAATTTTTGTTAAAAGTCAAACAGTAGGTACTGTATATTAGTCAGGATTCTGCAGTTAAATAGAACTGGAAAAATGTATATATTTATACATAAACATTTATTATAATCCTTAATAAAGGATTATGATATATATTAAGTTTATATATGATAAATTTGCTTAAAATCGATATCATTAATATGTAAATACATATACAATATGCAATATTAAATTTATACTGCCATGCATTGCTTAATGATGGGGATACATTCTGAGAAATGCATTATTAGGCAGTTTTGTCATTGTGCAAACATTATAGAATACACTTACATAAACCTTGATGATACAGCCTACTAGATACCTAGACTATAAAGTATAGCTTATTGCTCCTAACAAACCTGTACAGATGTTACTATACTGAACACTGCTAGTACACAATGGTAAGCATTTTTATATCTAAACAGCTGTAAACACAGAAAAGGTAATGTGTTACACTATGATGCTTTAATGGCCTGGATATTATTACAGAATAGAAAATTTTCAACTCTATTATAATTTTTTAAGACCATCATCACATATATGGTTCATAATTGACTGAAATGTAGATTTGTGGTATATGACAGTATTACATAATAAAGGTACATAATATGTATATGAATATAACATATTAAATGTACATATATAAAACATAAAATATAACCCATATAATATATGATGTTAATAATGCTTTAACAATAATATAGATTGCAGATATTTTTCTTACCTTATCATTTATCTTCTAATGACCTATCTTAAAATACTCAGAAATATGTGATTTTTGAAGAATGTGATTTTCTTATTACATTGATCATCTATCATTTTCTTTATTATATCTGATGTTACACTAATAAAAGGCCTTCCTTAACTCTATGATTATAAACAATTTTTTTCTTATTTTTTCTTTTTTAAAAATACAGATTCATAAATATAATCCACGAACCCTACAATGAACCCATCTAAATGTACAACTGAATTTCATATACACATAATATGTACATATCATAGTAATATATGACAAGTTCCACATGTCAGTATAAAAATAACCTTAAATAATTTTATTGGTTGGATAAGACTGTAACCAAACTAATGAAGACTAAAGTGAAAAACATAAATTACTAATATCATGACTGAGTAGTGACATCATTAGAGAGGACTTAGAAATAAAAACCTTCTTAAATATAACAAACATTATATATAAAAAATCCTACAATTAACATCGCCTTTCATGGTGAAAGATAGATTAAATGCATTCTAAGAGTGCAAATAAGTTAATAATATTCCCTCTCCTGTCTCTATTCAACATCATACTAGATATCTTTTCTTTTTATTTTTTATTTTTTGAGACAGAGTCTTACTCTGTTGTCCTAGAGTGAGTGCCGTGGCGTTAGCCTAGCTCACAGCAACCTCAAACTCCTGGGCTCAAGCGATCTTCCTGTCTCAGCCTCTTGAGTAAGCTGGGACCACAGGCATGCGCCACAATGCCCGGCTAATTTTTTCTATATATTTTTAGTTGTCCAGCTAATTTCTTTCTATTTTTAGTAGAGACGGGGTCTCGCTCTTGCTCAGGCTGGTCTCGA
>CAUYSK010041154.1:0-31519 GCA_963575035.1 Avahi laniger | reverse complement strand
TGTTAGGGAAATTTCTGTGCTGATTCTGCTTAAAACCACAAAGCAACAAGTAGACACTGACACCTGTCAGCCTTGCAAGCTAACCACAGAGCAGCTGAGCAAAGCTGAACAAAACTGCAAGCCTGTCATGATTATGATGTTTGTTATAAGCCTATAAGTATTATTGTTTATTGGATAACTTTTAAGTCTTTCTGCTAATTGGTTAATCATTTGTACCTGTGTGTGATTTGTTAAAAGTAACGCCCCCAAAAAAGTATAAAACCTGACAAAAACCCAGAAAAGGTGCTCAGATTCTGGGAGGCTTGACCTCAATCTGGGCCGCCGGCAATAAAACTCTCTGACTCTCCGACTCTGCGTGCCGCTCGGTTATTCCCCTGGGACTGGTCACTGACACTTGCCGTAACCACCAGGATGAGACGGGAGCTGTTATGATCCTCACTTAACAGGTGAAGAAACTGAAGCACAGAGAGGTTAAGTCACTAATCTGCAGTCACCCAGCTGGAACACGGAGCTGGGCCTCAGTGGTGATTCAGAGCTCTCCCCAGCACCCATCCTCCTGTTTCCCTGCCTCCTCCTTCCTGGCACTGGGAGTCCATTCTGCACCAGGGCTCCCCCACTTCTTGCTGTACGGCCTCTAGCTGGGATGGAAACCCCTGAATCTCAATTTCCTGACCTGCAGAGCTGGGCACAGCAAGGGGGCCCAGCGTCAGAGCCAAAAACATGGGCACTGGAACGCGACTGGCTGGGATCAAATCCTGGCACTGTCATTTGCCTGCTGTGTGACTTTGGCACATTACTTAACCTCTCTGAGCCTTACTTTCCTTCCATAGAAATGGGAACAATAATAAGAGTGTTGAAGATTCAGTAAGATGCTGCCACACTGACACCAGTGTTGGCGCCAGCACGCAGCTTGGGTGGGGCGAGAAGCACATAGTGGACGTAGGAGAAAAAAGGTCAGTCGCGTTCCCTTCTCACGCTTCAGGCTTCTCAGTTAACGCCCCCTCCTGCTAGCACCCGACCCCCTCCCTCTTCTGCTCAGTCTGTGGACCCAGAAGGGGCCTTTCTGTTGCTCAGATGCACTTTTGCCTGCATCCCCACTGTAATTGCTACAGAAAAGCAAATCGTCAGAGGCCTTTAAGAATTTTAACAGAAATTTTTAAAATATTATTTTGTAATAATTTTTAACATATCTATGCTATTCTATTGACCGGATAATTTTAATTGTTTAAGAGCAAAACAGAATATTCTGCTCGAAGCACAGCGCCCGGCATCAGAGGACTTTTAACCTGCATTTGTTCTATCTCCACTGGAAACAGTAAGTGCCTCTTTGGAAACCGCTCCCATCCCAGCCTCAGCTTTCTTCTAATTAGCGCCGAATAACAAAAGTATAACAGCAGCACTCTCCTCCCAACTTTTCTAACAGCCTGTCAGAGACGGAACAGTGCGAAAAACAGCTGGCTTTGTGAGCGACTTTGTCATTTTTCTGTTTAAAGAAGGCCCTGAGGATTTAACTGCAGGAAAATGGGCCTGGGGGGGAGCCGGGAGGTATTGGCGGGGAGGGAGGCAGGAGACAAGGGGAGGGGCGTCACCTCCAGGATTTGGTGAGAAAATTCTTCCTGGCTGCGTGACCCTGGACGGGTACCTTCCTTTTGCGGAAGGTCCCTCCCCTGGAGCGGCAGGGCGATGGAGAAACAGGAACAAATGTATAAACACAGCTCTGTCGCCAGCATGGCCGGCCCATCGGACGCGTGTACGTGCTTTGTCCGGTTAGCGCCCACAACCGCCCGTGAGGGAGGCGCTGGCTCCTGCAGATGAGCCGTCCGCAGCCCACGATCGCAACGTCAGAGAGCGGCAGACCCGACCTGCGACCCTGCCCTGCACTCCCGCTGCCCACTGCGGTGGTGGGTACCAGGGGTGGCTGAGAGGGGGGCCCCACACTTATCTTTCTGCTGCCCTGGGTTCCCCGGAGACCAGCATGGTCTTAAAAATCATTCATCTCATTCCTTCAGCCCCCAAGCACCGAGGCCTCATTCAGCACCCAGCACCGAGCTCCACCCCGGAGGTCCAAGGGTACGAGGAGGCCCCTGCCCCGCAAGCCTCACCGTCTGCAGAGGACAGACGGACGGAAAGATTCCTTCGCTCAGTAAATGCTTGAGCGTCACTGCGTGGGAGGAATTTCCAGGTGCTGGCCACGCAGCAGCGAAGGAGGATTAAGATCCTGTCTTTACGGGGCTTCCGTGGTGGGGGGATGGGGAGCAAGCGGGCGGATCGTTTTGGAGGGTGACAGTGGCCAGGAGTGAAATACAGCAGGGACATGAGGAGAAGGGTGGCTGCGGGCGATGGGGGGCGGGGGGGGCGTCCCAGAACTGGAGGCACCGGGGCAAGGATCGAGCCACGAGAAGACACCGAGGAGGGTGTTTCAGGCAGAGGGATGAGAAAGGGGGGCCTGGGTTGGGTGGGACCCAGCCTGGCATTGATCGCCGTGCAAGGGCTGAAGGCCTCTGGGTAGCCTGACCCGGAGAGTGGGCGCAGAGAGGAAGGAGTCACTGCAGCGGCCGGTCAGTAAAAGCTTCTCAGTCTGGAGCCCGGGTCCCGTTCTTTTCTTTGCATCCCACAATGCACTTTTAAATCTGCCCGTCCATCCGTCCATCCGTCCATCCACTCCTTGCGTATTCATTCTGACTCATGCTCCCCTGGGGCTGGGTCACCGCCAGAAAACCAGTGCAAGGGAAGACAGTATAGTTCCGCTGAAGAAAGTACAGCAGCGGCAATGGTAACACTTAACCTTTGCTGAGCACCTGGAGGGGGCCAGGTACGGGGAAACCACTTCCCACTTGTGGTCAGCTGGGCCACCTTTGCCGTGTGCGGCGGAAACCCCGACTCAAATCAATTTAGGAAAAGAGAGAATGTGTAGCCTTATGCAAAGAAAGTTCCAGAGGTGTAGACAGCATTGAGTGCGGCCTCATCAGGAATCAGTGGCTCTTTCTCCTGCCTCTCGGCCCTGCTTTCCTGGGAGGCCACAGCTCTCACCCTACGGCTTCCAGGCTCAGGTGCAAGAGTCACAGCGAAACCCACAGTGTCTCCCGTTGGCTCCGCCCAGGTCACATGGGCTCCCTGAACCAGCCCTTGTGCCCAGAGGAGTATGACTCTCCGATTGGTCAAGAGCCAGGACTGCATCCACCCACTGGAGTCCGAGGTGGGAGGCTGGTCCCCAGGGAGGCTGGGCTTAGCCACAGGGTGGGGAGGGACTTGTCGAATCTTCTTGTCAGTGAAATGAGACAGACCTCATGGCCCCATTTTACACTAAAGAAAGGACGGCTCAAAGAATTTAAATGGCTTGGCCAAGAACTGGAAAACCCAGGAGCAAGACTTGTTCTTTCCCCTAAGTTCAGTGGTTCTCAACGAGGGCCGTGGCCTCCCTGGTAGGATTGCCGCAGTTAGCAGATAACAGTGTAGGGTGTCCAGTTGAATTTGGATTTCAGATAAACACCGAATAATGTCTTACTATAAATATGTTCTCAACAGTACATAAAATATACTATAGAAAAATGATTCGTTGCTTATATGAAATTTAAATTTAACTGGCATCTGGTATTTTGCCAGGTGACTCTACCCCCAGGGGCTATTCGGGATGTCTGGAAACATTTTCTATTGCCAGGACTTGGGGAGGGGGCTGTGCTACTGGCGTCTAGTGGGTGGAGGCCAGAGATGCAGCTGCGCACCCTGCCTTGCCCAGGGCAGCCCCCACAAATAAGAATTCCACCCGAACTGTCACTGGGGCCTCAGTGCTGTGGTCCCCTACACAGCTCTGGCCTTGCCGAGTGCAGGCACGGGGCAAAGCAGCGACGCGGGGCTGCCTAAGCGGACCCACGCGGCGCCGTGGCGTTTGCTGTGCGCGCTCTGCCCGCCTCAGCGCTTACCGAGGCTCTGAGGGACGAGGGGGTCGCAAGCTGCGACCATTAACCTCACCGTGAAGGGGCCGCTCAGTTTAATTATTGGGGCTCCAATTTGGAAATGCTCAGAGGAAGTTAACAAGCATCTTTGAACTGGGTTTCGGCGTCCACGCCCGGCCAGGTTGAGATGAATCCGCTGATTCTCCTGGAGAAAGGAGAACGTTGAAAGACAATAAAGACAGTGGAGCTTTTCTATTTGTTGTCAAAATCTCCAAGAGACGGCTCTGAAATGAATCACCATGTGCTGAGGAACGTGCCCCGACCTCTCCCTCCTGGGTTCGTCACAAGCCCCTGTGTCAGCACCTGGCGGATGTGCTGGGCCTTGTCCCGGCCGCGCTGGCCGGAGGAGGCGGCAGGTGAGGAGGATGAGGATGGTCGGGCCCTCCCTTCCCGCCCAGCGCACCCGGCCAGCTTTGCTCTGGGGAAGAGCCGGGAGCCGACCTTCTGGGCCGGGATGGCGTTCGCGCTCTCTCTCTGTCTCTCTCTCTCTGTCTCTCTGTCTCTCTGTCTCTCTCTCTCTCTCTCTCTCTCTCTCTCTCTCTCTCTCTCTCTCTCGCTGGAGAAATACTTATCGCGTCTCCAATCAGACTTACTAATTCTGCCTGGTGTTTCACAACGCACAAAAGCCTCATGTTGTAACTGGGCCTGTGACACAAGGTTTCAAACCAACAAAGCCATCCCTGATTTGCTACACGAACTTTTATTACTTTGGATTTTGTTTTGTTTTGTGCTGGTTAGGCCGTGTTTGAGAAGGAAGGGGACGGAAGGACATATTGGTTTTGTGTGTATGTGCTGCATAGATGTAGCTTTCATCTTTGAAGTTTAAGACCAGTTGTAAATTCCTTGAAGTTCGTCCTATTTCCTTTTATATTAGCGTGTTAACAAGCTTTGGAAAACTGACAGAGCTTACAGGAAAGCACAGCTGGGTTGCTCCCTGAGCCTGAGCTTTAATTCAAACCAGAACCCGGCTGGAGCGCTGCAGCCCGGCTGGTGTTTACAAATGCAGCAGGAAGAGCCCGCTGCACGGTGATGAAGCCATCAACTGCGGGCGCTTTCTGTAGATGAAGCCCCAGTTGGGATTAATTAAGAAAGGAAATGCCGCAATACTCCAAATTACTTCTCTAGCAGAAACCTTTGCACCAGATGAAGTTCAACAATAAAAAATGGGAGAAGAAAAAAAAAAAGCAAAATAAAGAAAACACCTCCCAGAAATGTGTTTAATGTGAATTTAGGTTTTTGTCAATGAGGGCAACGAAGGAAATGAGTTTCCGGTTCCTTGCACTGGGGTCACGTGACATTTTGTATGTGCCCGAAAGGAAGGGGCGCCACATGCGAGGCAAAGCTCCCTGCTCACAGTCTGAAGCAGATCTGTGCGGGAAGATCTTCTGAGCGCCCTCCCTCAAGGCGCCTTGGCGGGAGGGAATCCGAGTGCCGAATCTTCTCGCTACGCAACAAGCCCAAAGGAAGGATCTCAGCGGAAGACCACGGGCACTGCTGACGTGCGCAGGGGAGATTTTAAGAAAAGATGTGGCCCTATTCACAGTCTGCTTGCACATGGCGGGTCTGATGGCATTTGGGGAGGACAGAGATGCATCAGAGTGTAGGTCGCATTGGCTGCAGAAGTCAAAGGTCAAAATGTAAGCAAGGCACAAACAGGGTTCCCGAAAGAATTCTCCCAACTGTGTTCGACAGTCTGCTCAGATCACCTGCCTTTTAGACACTCACTCTCTCTCCAGCGGGCTTCTGGGTTAGACAAGAGAAGGGCTCCTTCCCTTCCCCAAAATGGCCTGCCCACCTCACCCGGACACAAATTGCCATTTTGCTGCTCTTTGTCCCCTACCAGCAAATAATGTTCGGTGTCCCTCCCACACATCGGAGAGGGCTTCAGGGCAACCTGGTTGATTTTTATTTTGATGGGATTTCAGGAAAATAAATAAGTAAAATGTAAACACTGATGGCGAACATATACTTTCCATACGGCTCCATCTTAGCCAACCATATGTTGACCGTCACAAACCCTTGGACTTTTTGATTGCTACCAAAATTCCACGTGGACCTGGTTATGGGACCAAAATATTCCACCAGAAATATAAACAATGGCAGTGGAGAGTCAAGCTCATTGGAACCATCTTGTCGAACAGGGACCTCATTTGGGGGAAACCCTGAGACTGGAAACATCCGTGTGACAACGTGTGTAGCTGTCCGGGAGGGGATTCGTGTTCAGGCTAGCAGCTCCCTTTGGGTGGACTCTACTTTGAGGATTAGGAGTGAGTGGTTCAAGGCTTGGGCCCCTGAGCCAGACTGTCCCTTACTGGCTGGGTGACAAGTGCCCTTCCCTCTCTGGGTCTTTCACGCAAAAAAGTAGCAATGCCATGGCCTACCTAGAGGCTTGTTTCGAGAACTAAGTGAAGGCGTGCCTGCGCCCAGGACAGCGCAGCCACCGCAAGGCAAGCCACTCGGACGGCTGGACGGTGACAGAGCCTACAGATGCTGTTCAAAGTCAAATGCTCTAGAAATGATGCCATTTCACTGTGCCCAGAAACCAGGAGAGGATTTGGGTTTTCCCTGCCATTAACTCTGAATTATGAATCAAGGGAAGTAAACAAGGGACCTATTTAGGCAAAATGACTTTGCAGCAGGCTATTGACATCCTTTGCCACCCCCTGTCCATCAGGGTTATTTTTCACTGTGTGTGTATTTGGAATATAGTTACGGAAAATATGTGTCATAAGTCTTGCATATACATAGGAAAAAATTCAAAATTTCATGGAAGTGTAAAAGATTTCCTCCCACTACTTGTTTTAACCCCAAACACTCAAGATAACACTTATGAGGGCAAGACTCTGCCCATACTTACCTAAACACACACAGCTTTGTTTTGCAGAGGTGGGATCCCTGTTTCCCCCAATCATACATCCCGAACAGCCTTATCATCCATCCATAAGTTCTAGCTCATTGTTAATAGACTTTATTTTTCAGTTTGCTTTTGGGTTTACAGAAAAATTGCAAAGATAGTACAGAGTTCGCATGTACCCCACACTCAATTCCTCCTATTATTAATATCTGACATCAACATGGTATGTTTACCATAATTAATGAACCGTATATTATTATGAATGGACAAAGTCAGACTGTATTCAGATTTCCCTAGTTCTCACCCAGTGCCCTTTCTCTGTTCCCGGATCCCACCCGGGATCCCCATGGTATCTAGACATCATGTCTCCTTAGGCCTCTGGGCTGTGACAGTTTCTCGGACTTTCCCTGTCTTCGATGACCTCGCAAGGAGTACGGCCAGGTGGACGGTAGGCGGCTCCTCTGTTGGGATTTGTCTGACGTTTCTCTCACGGCTGGACGGGTGCGGGTTTGGGGGAAGTGTTTTCTAATCACATGATCCCAGGGTACCTGCTGTGAACGTGATTTATCACAGCTGATGCTGACCTGTCACCTCGCTGAGGTCTGCCTTATTTTTAAACAGCTGCAAAGGGTCACGTTGTTAGGAGGTATAATCATTTTTTTAACCAATTGAGGATTGATTGGGGTCATTCTTTTTTTTCATTAGAAACCATGCCAAAGTGCACATGCTTCTACTACCGCGTTTGCTGAGAATGTCAGGTATTTCTGTGGTGTGATTCCTGGAAGCGGACTGCTCGGTTTGGAGGGCTGAGCGTATTTTAAAGTTTGCCACCAGACCCTGCCACATCGCCATCTGAAAAGATGGTGCCAGTTCCTCCTGGCCTTCCCCGGCAGAAACCTTTGCTATCATTTTAATCTCTGCAGTGTCATAGAAGGGAACAAACACGTACATCAGGTGACACTACTGCTGAGACTCTGTTTTGTCTACTTAGGTTGGTGCCCCAAAGGCTAAGGCCAGAAAAGGTTAAGGGGTTGGGGCCAGTCCCAGGAGAAAATACGCTTAGGGCTGAATACCTGGAAAAGGTGGGAGAAACTCAAAAATTACTATCAAATTGAATTTTAATTTGAGAGTTTCAAAGCATCGAATCCATGTATCAATAGCCAGGAGTTCCTTCTTCACCAGTGACAGGCGTGTCTGGTGGACCCAGGACACATGTGGTCTTTCTTCAGTGTCCTCCTTAACCCACCGCGTCCCCGCCTGTGGAACGCAGTCCCGTTCTGAAAGGTTCGTGTCTTCGAAACCCTGGCCCCGTCCCTGGAGTGGGGGGACCTGGTTTTCGGTATGTGCGGCCTCCACTCTGTCTTGAAATTTATACAAATCACAGGCAAGCAGTCCTTTCAAAACTGAAGATTTGACGACTATTTACATGCTGACCGAGAGCCAAGCTATATCCACTTTTAAATGTTTATATCGGCTCGACAGCCGCTCCAAAGCACGGGCTGGAGGCCCCAGCCCGGAGACCGCCAGCCCCCACCTTCCCTGCCATCTGACACATGCCACTGGGGGGTGGATTTAGTTCGCTGCTCCCCTAGTCCTGACCACCGCCGCCTCTGCCTTCTGGGTCACGCCCCCGTCACCTCCTGTCCTCCGTGTATGGTATTTTTACGGCCCTTTCTGAGTGATACTCATCGAACACACGTACTTGTTTAGTGGATTCGTGTCTGTGTCCACTAGAACATAAGCTCCACGAGGAGAGGACCCACCTTCTGTCCACTTCTGTATCCCGGAGCCCGGCACAGAGCCTGGCACAGAGTGGGCACCCACCCACTCTCTGCCCCGCCGCCAGCGTCACCTTTCCAAATGCCAAACTTACAGAGAAGCCCTGCTCCTCAGCTCAGAGCCTTCGGTGCCTCCCTGTCGCCCTCGGGGTAAATCTCCAACGTGTGAGCATGCGTCCCTGGGTCCTGGGGGCCTGGACTCTTCCTCCACCCTCAGCATCCTCACTCACTCCTCCCTCCTTCGGATGCTCCAGTCACAGAGAGTCTGTTTGGCCCCTTGAAGGTGGAAGACCCTCTCTCTTCTGGACCTCAGCACTCTATCCTCTGCCTGGACCCAACTTCTACACCAGCAGAGGCTAGTGAGGTGCCAGCACCTCCTCCGGGAAGCCTTCCCTCTACCCCTCTTCTGTGTCTCCCAATATGCCTCCTATCAGCCTACCCTTCACCTCTCCAAGTAATCGGGGTCAGCAGCAGGCCTGGGGCCAGGCCGATGTTTCCCTGGGTTGGTTGCTGAGACAGCCTGAGATACACAGGAGGCGCTAAAACACGGAAGTCAAGAGTTAGCACTATGGAGTGAGAACTGAGCTAGGCAATTCCCGAAACACTTTTTTAAAGTTCTCTAAGCCTCAGTTTTCTCATCTGCAAAATGGGGATAATGATCTTTTCCTTGTAGGGTTATAAAGATGAAGCTGAGTTTTCCCCACTGTTTTAGTTGAAATTTTTACTGCTGTCATTGTAGATTCACACACAGTTGTAAGAAACAATACGGAGCGACTCCTGTACACTTTGCTCAGTTTCCCCCAGTGGGAACGCTTTGCAAAACTACAGTATAATATTACAACCAAGATATCGGCATCGATACCGTTGAGGAATGATTGAGTTGTGGGTTTTTTCCCAGGCATCTATTGCGAAACACCCAGCAACTACGGCCATGGAGAACGTGTCCCGGGAGGGGCACTGATTCAGACCCAGCCCCACGTCTTGGTTCTGAGTAAGTAGCTATTGGTTTTTGGCTGTCGGCACCGGTGTCCTGCGCCCCTGTTCTCCATATTTTGGTAACAGACTCTGCCCGCCTGTGACACATGACTCAGGCCCGGCCAGCCAGAGCGGCTGACAGAGTGGACTTACTGTCAGAGACGCGCTTGAGAGCCCGGCAGAGCCAGGAGGAGTCCTTCCCTGGGAGATGCCCGGGAGAGGGGAGCTCCGTTCCCAGCACTGTGACACGTGGCCCTGGGCTGCTGGGAACCCTCGCAACATGCGGCAAGGGGCTTCTGCAGACACATGGGGAGGGAGGGAGCGGGCGGCGCAGCCGGGCTCCGGTCCTTTCTCCTCAATCGTCTCTTCTCCGCTGTCTCGGAGTTCCACGCGAGTGCTCCAGGCCTTGGAGCCAACACGCTCCCTTTTGGTAAAGAAGTTTTTGGTGGGTTCATGACACGTGGGCCCGAGAAGGTCCAGCACCAACATCGCTTTAAGCAAGTCACCCTGAGACTTGGTTTTCTCGTCCCTAACGTGAGCAGTAATACTAAACTCTAAGCGTGACTCTGCAAAGGTTCTAGACAGGAGCCGGGGATACGCCGTGTTCCCCCTACTTGGGTTCATTTAAAATTGGGATTCGGTATCTGCATGACGAAAGCCTAGAAACCGACGATAAGATTTTCAAAACTTGTTGAATTAAGGAGCAGGGGAGGCAATAATGCTTTTCTTCCCCGTGAACAATTTAATGGCACCATGAGACCTTGGAAACCTCAGTTGGATCCTAGCTTCAGCCGAAACTGGGATTGCCTTTTTGCTTTAGACCCCAAATTACCTCTGACTGTAGATGCTTAGAAGACGAGCTCTCCGGGTCCCGGTTGCCGAGCGATTCACTTTAAGGTGGAGCAAAGGGACGGGACACCCGCCAGCTCCACCCACGGTCCTACCTCAACTCCCTGAAAGAGCGGGGCTGTTCCTCATTTAGAGCAGAGCTTCTCGACCGGCTGATTTTGTCCCCCAGGGGACACCCAGCAATGTCTAGAGACGCTTTTGGTGGTCACGAGCAGGAGGGTACTCCTGGCCTCTAGCGGGCAGGGACCAGGGATGTTGCTACACACCCCACAGAGCACAGGACAGCCCCACCACCAGTGCTGGGTTGGGCAGCCCCGGCATAGAGCATCCTGGTAGCCGAGTGTTCCACCTAGGCTTTAGACATGGCGGTCAGTTAGTGAATTACAGCAGAAATGACCAGAGGAATGCCAGGAGGCGCAGTGGCCAGTGGGGGAAGTTCCTCTCCCAAGAAGCTCGAGGATCTGAAAGCAGGGAAGCAGAAAATAAAGCCCAATGAGAAACACAGTCCACTCTGGCTGGGGTGCTTGCTGTCGCCAACAGGAAAAGGCTGAGCCTTTCACTAAACAGTAACATTAATGGCACCAGGGAAGACCAGACCTTGAAAAACTTGGGGTTCGTTTCACAATGAGTGGGAGCCTGCTCTGAGTCAAGCTCAATTCCAGGACTTGGGGATCCTGCAGTGAAAACACCAGGCAAAGCCTCCCGCCTGACGGTCTTGCTGGTGGTGAGCGTCACGGGGAAGAGAGAGATGAGGATGAGTGTGATGGGCAGCGGGGGTGGGCGGGGTGTCAGCAAAGGCCTCTGTGGGGAGGTGACAGGAAGAGAGACCTGAAGACAGAACAGGAGCATGTCATGCAGATGTCTGGCAGAAGAGCTTTCCAGGCAAGAGGTGCAAAGGTCCTGGGGCAGGGCTGTGATTGTTCAAAGACAAGTGAGAGGCAGTGGGCCTGGAGCAGAGTGGGCATGAGGGTAGTGGGAAGGGGTAGGAAAGAAGTGTCATGCTGGAGAGGTAGCGCAGGAGCCCCAGGGCCTGGCGGGGCCACTGTGAGTTCTTTGGCTTTTACTCTGAGTAAGATGGGAGCCACAGGGGCGTTGGAGCCACAGCATGTCAGGAATGACTTAGGTAGCTTTCAAAGGGCCTCTCTGGCTGCTGTGTGGAGAATAGCCTTGGTCGTGGCAAAGCCAGGAGTCCAGCAGGACGCTGCTGTGGTGACCCAGGTGAAGGAGAGTGTCTCTGACCTTGGGAGTGGCAAGGGAGGTGGTGACAAGTGGTGGGATTCTGGACATGGGTCTCAGTAGAGCTGGCAGAATGTGCCGAGGGATCAAACACGGGATGTGAGAGACTGAAAGACATCAAGGGAGCCTTTTCATTATCACTGACTATAAAGAAATACAGGGGTATCTATTTTGTTCACTCTTGTACTCCCAACAACTACCACAATGTTTAGCACATTGTAACACAGAGAATATTTTATGAAAGTCCCTTTGATTCTTCTCCTCCCTCCTGTCTAGAATGTGTGTGTGATGGCTGGAGCTCCAGCAGCCACATTGGATCACAAGGTAGTATAGTTTAGACTCTCATACTAGGGATGGTGGAGCAGAAAGACAGATGATGCCAAAATTCCTGATGAACATGGAGCCTTCATCCCAGCCCTGCGCTGCTCATCTTAGATTTCTTTCACACAAGGAAAAATATGTCTCTGTTTCCTTTAAGTTATTTTACTCAAGACTGTATTCCTAGCAGCTGAATTTAATTTCCAACTGATGTAATGCTATGTCTAATTTTTTTTATTATAGACAAAGTTGAAATGGGGTCATGTTAAAATAGAAGTAATTTTCCCTCCCCTTTTTTTAGGTTCTCAGTTTCCTCCTCTGCAACAACCAGGTAATAAGGAGTGTATCCCATAGAGGTAGGAGGAGATTTAGTGCTATTAGTCAAGATTATGTAGACAGAGCGATGGGCCCCCAATAGAACTCAATAAATGTCAGCTTCTATTCCTTTCTTCCCAGGTAAAATGAGAGTTTTAGAGCCAAGAGTACCTGATGGATCATGAAGTTAGAAAATGATAATTCATGGCATCCTCTGCAGTGGTATTTCTCAAGCATTTTTTTCATTATTGCCCCCTAAGGAGCCTTTTTTTTACTTTTTCTTTCTAATAGCCTTCCTCCTCCATAAAATTTTAGTACCCCACATATACTCTATTTCTGTTTATGGAGAAGCACTGTATAATAGCTAGGATTTTTTCTCTTTGTTTTTGCCATATTCACAATATTTGAAATATCGGTCCCTTTGAGATCTCATGCTCTGTCTCAGGGGCAGTGAACATTTTCTGTGTAGAGCCAGGTAGTAAGTATTTTCGGCTTTGGGCACCAGAGTCCCTGTTGCGACTACTGAGCTCTGCCACGGCAGCACGAAAGCAGCCACAGGCAGCGCAGGGACGAATGAGTGTGGCCGTGTCCCCTCGTCCGAGGTCACACTCTCCACGGCTCTAGTTGCCCGCGGTACAGTCCAATGAGACACGTCGAGAAAGAGAGAGACCACACTTGCATAGCTTCCATTGCGGTATATTGTTAAAGTTTTCTATTTTATTATTAGTTTTGTTGTTAATCTCTTACTGTGCCTGACTTATAAATCACATTTTATCATAGGTCTGTATAAGAAAACACATAGTATGAATAGGGTTTGGTGCTATTCGAGGTTCCAGGCATCCACTGGGGGTCTTGGACTGTGTCCCCCGTGGATAAGGGGGACCACCGTAAAACTTCATTCACGGACACTGAAATCTGAATCACATATAATTTTCATGTCATGAAATCTTCTTCTTCTTTTTTCCAACAATTAATATTACAGTTAAAAAATGAAAACCATTCCTAGCTCGTGGGCTGTACGAAAACAAGCGGCGGGCCGTAGTTCACTGACTTCAGCCCTGTCGTTGAACAGGAACAAGTCAGCACTGGCCAACAGAAACAGCGTGAGCCGCAAACGTGAGTCATGGATGTAATTTAAATCTTTCTAGTAGCCACAATAAAAAATAGTAAGAAACAGGTGAAAGTAATTTTAATAAAATATTTTATATAAGCCAGTATATGCAAAATATTAACATTTCAACATGTAATCGTTACTAAAAATTATTAGTTATTTTTTATTTTGGGTACTAAGTCTTCAAATCCGACGTGTGTTTCACATTCACAGCTCATCTCGGTTTTTGCCAGCCGTGTTCAAGAGCTCAGTGGCCACCTGTGGCGTGTGGCCACTGTACGGAGCATCGCAGGGCTAGAGCCTGAGGTTCCCTGCGCCCAAGCAAACAGCTGCGGCTACGGACTCAGCTGCACCCGCCCAGCTGGGCCTCTTTTGCCCCTCGGAGCACCTTAAGGGGGTCACCCCAGCAACCTCTATGTTCACCCAACACGGAGCATGGCTCTGCTTGGGTCCGGAAAGACTCGGAACTTCCCCAAAAGAGATAAATGGCCCCTGCGAGCCCGATGGTGTGTGTGTTCATTCGTTCATTCGTTCATTCATTCATTCACCCAGCAGGTATGTACTGAGTGGGGACGCCACAGTGACAAGGTCTTTCTCTCCTGGTGGTTGCCAACAGGGGACAATTTTGTCTCCCAGGGGACATCTAGGGATGGCTGGAGACATTTGTGGTTGTCATAGCTGGAGGTGGGAGGGAACGCTATTGGCCTCTAGTGGGTAGAGGCCAGAGATGTCACTAAACATTGTGCGGTGCCCAGAACAGCCCCCCAGCAACAAAGCATTGCCCAGCCCCAATGTCCATAGCACCGAGGTTGAGAAACCTTGCTCTAGTAAGCGCGACAAATAAAGGTGTAATTGCCATCGCGCGATGCGTCTGTAACGAGAAAAGCCCAGGGGACTTGGGAGCACGTAGGAGAAGCCGCTAGTCGGTGACGTCTGCCCCGAGACCAGAAGGATGCACCGCGCTGTGGGCAAGGAGGGAACATACAGAGTGCATTGAGCAGATGGAACAGAGTGTGCAAAAAAGGGAGACGAGAGAGAACTGGTTTCCTTGGGGGACCCGAGGTAGCTACGGTGCTGGAGGGGAAAGGGAAGAAGGAGGAATGGAAGCGCTGAGCTCGAAGAAGTGTTATGTGGAGGTTGGGTCACGGAAAGTGCTTACTTAAGAAGCCTGACTCAATCTCAGGGGCAATAGTGAGCCATAGAAGGTTCTGAAGGGGGGGTGGTGGTGATCAGATCAGATTTCCCTCTTAGCGAACGAGCCAAGGAGACCCTGCTGGAGGGAGCTGAGGTCATTCTGCAGCATGTGAAGAACTCAGAGTGAGCTGCAGAGGTGACAAGCCTGTAGACAAGCCTGCCCATTTGGCTGCTGCTGCTGCTGTTTGGGGTGCTTGGTGAGCCACGAGCCCACGCTTCCCCTCACGTGCATCTGACCACGCCGGCTCCCTGAGGCCTTTGGACTTTTGAGTTTGGTGCTCGCAACCAGGGGGCAGCTGCGACAGCCCCCTCCCGTGGGCAGGAGCCCACCTGGCCCCTCCCTCCATGCCCCTCTGCAGCCGGGCTGGTCTTCTTGCTAAAGCGTCCCTCACCCGGCCCCAGCCCCAAACCATTTCCAGTAATGCAATTTCATGCTCCGAGGTCTCTCACCACCCTCGGAGCCTTTTGATTCCTAAAAGAACGTGTTCTCGGGAAAGACAAAACAAAGCTCAGCATTTCTGTTTAGTTCCAGTAAGCGCTTTAAAAAGTCCCAGCCCTCCTCTTGACAGCTGCGCTTCCTTTGTGAGCTGCTGCCACCAGATCTAATTGGCAGGGGTTTTTTTCTTAAAAATGAGTTTCCTTTGCTGAAAACTTTTTTTTAATTATTAGTCCCTCCTCCCTTCTTTATCACCTCTTCTCCAGCTCCACTCTAGTTTGCTGTTGCTCCTTTCCAAGGGGAATAACCGGGCTCCCGGAAGGACAGGAAGGAACGAGCCGAGTGCCGACTTGGGTGTCGCCGCGCGGCCTGTAAAAACGAAAGTGGGCGCACTCGGCTTAAGAGGCATTTGCCCTGGAACCAACCCAAGTGTCCATCAACAGATAAGCGGATAAACAAAATACTACAATGGAGTATTATTCGGTCTTAAAAGGGATAAAGTATGACACATGCTACAACACGGGTGAGCCCTGAGGACAAGCCAGGGGACAGAAGCCAGATACGAGAGGACAGACGCTGTCTGATTCCCCGTACAGGAGGCACCGGGGTAGGCAAAGCCACAGAGACAGAAAGTGGAAGGGCAGTTGCCGGGGCCGTGGGGAGGCGCAGCGGGGAGTTAGCGCTCAACGGAGTCGGAATTGCAGTTGGGGCTGATAGAGAAGTTCTGGAGACGGGCGGTGGTGATAGTTGCCTGTCAGTGTGAAAGTACTTAATGCACTGAAATGCACACTTAAAAAACGGTTAAAATGGTAAATTTTACCACCATTTTTTTAAAAAAGTCACTTGTCCTTGACAAGTTTTCCATTCGGGAGTCAAATGTAGCGCAGGGCGCGTGTTCCCTGGTCTCGCTTTCCCGGAGATAAGTCCAGGGCGGCGGCGGTGGCGGCTGCCAAGAGCGCTCATTGTAAACGCCACTGTGTGTGTCTGTCTAGTGGTCGTCCTGCTTCTTCTGATGACAGCTCCTCAACTGTCCGTGAAACCCGCCCCTCACGCCCAAACACACGCTCGCATTAGCCATCTCAGCCCACGTGGCGGGGGAAGCCGGCGCCATCGCCACGTCCAGGGCTGGGCACACCTGACCCTGGTCTGGTTCGTCAGCATACTCCATCCCCTTGGTTACACAGTAGGTGCAGGAATGGGTGCAGGACCCACGTTGGAGCCACCACAGCAATCCCAAGACTTTGGCTAATGAGACCAACAACGAGGTCCTGTGCCCTCTGAGCCTGCGGGGAAGACAGGATGCCCGGCTGCAGCGGCATGCAGCTGTGAAGGGAAAGCTTAGCGGAAAGTCACGCCAATGGGGGAAAATGGGACCACAGATGCAGAGTTCAAATCCTGATCTATCATTTGAGCCCCTTGATCCAGCCATGCCTGAAGCCATTACTCCTTGACCTTTCAGGGACATGAGTCAAAGAATTCGCTATTTTACTTAAGCCAAAATTGACTACTTACAACTTAACAGGGTCCCGACTAAAATCTTCTCACCCCTTGGGATGGACATCCCACCCCTTGGGATGGACATTATTATCATCATTGTCAATTTTACAAATGAGGAAACTGAGGCTCAATATGCTGAAGTCATCTGCCCAAGATCACCCGGATGGAAAGTAATGGAAGCAGCACTCGACGTCCAGAGCTTGCGTGTTCAATCCCTGTCTCGCGCGGCCTCACGAGAGGATGTGAGGAAGATGGTCCCAGCCCGAGAGGCCGGGAAGAGGATGTCCTGTATCCCGGAACCCTTTGCCATTTCCCCCACGTCTCCATCCTGTTTCTTTCTCTTACTTCCCTTGTCTTCACTGCACGACATTTTCCGTTCCCCCCTCGTTGGCCTCTGCCCTTGACTTTCCGCCTTCCCTCCCTGACCTCTTTTCTCTACCCCCACACCCTGGAGTCCCCTTCTCACTCCCTCTTGCGCTTGATGCTGGAGGACACTCAGGCAGGAAGTCCCCCTCTGTGTGCCAGAGCCCTCTCTTCGAGGTGAGCCAGAGCAGGGGAAATGTGGGGTAAGAGGAGAAAAAATATGTCACTTACAAAGTAATAGAAGGTCAAACTCAAAATGCCTTACACAAGAGGGGGGTTTATAATTTTACAGACGTAGGGTGGATCCAGTTGGATAACCAATGGCTCATTCACACATGGACCAAGATTTTTCCTCTCTGCCCATTCCGCCATCTCTGGGTTACTCCCCTCAGAGTCACAAGAAGGCTGCCATTGCCCAAGCATTGTCTCCTCACAAGCCTCTTCTGAGGGCAGTAAAAGACTGCATCTTCTTGATGATTTTCTTTCAGGATCAGGAAACCTTCCCCAGAAGTCCACTCAGTGCCCTCACTTTTCTCACTGGCCAAGATCGACTCCCAAGCCCACTGCCGAACCAACCCTGGGCAAGAGGAACGGGCTTATCAGACAAGTAACCCGGTTATTACGGCTGTGTAACAAATTACCCGAAAATTTAGCAGCATGAAACATCATCTGTCATGCTAATGGATTCCGTGAGTGGAGAATTTGGACAGGAGGGACAGCCTGTCTCTGTTTTAGGACGTCTGGAGCCTCGGCCGGAAGTCCGAAGGCTCGTTCGCACGCAGGGCTGGTGGCGGATGTTGGCTGCTGGCTTGAGGCCACAGCATTTCTCCGTGAGGGTCTCTCCGTGTGATCTGCCCACATGGGCTCATTGGGGCTTCCTTGCGTCATGGTGGCTGGGTTCCAAGGACAATCAGGGAGACAGAGGCAGAGGCAGGCAGAAGTCATGTCTCCTTTTGTGACCTGACTCAGGAGCCATGTGGCACCATCACCCCACCGCACTCTGCTCATCCAGGCAGGCGCAAAGTCCCCCAGGTTCAGAAGACAGGGAAGCAGACTCTGCTTCCTAACGGGGTGGGGGCGGCGGAACAGGCTCTCGAAGGGCATGTGAGACCAGCTATATTGGAGCCATTTTGAGAAAATAGCATCTGCCACAGCAGGGGTGGCGCCGGCCTCCCCTGAGGCACAGACTCATTTGGGGCCGGCCTCCCCTGAGGCACAGACTCATTTGGGGAAGGTGACGTGCTGTTGGTAAGGTGGGAGGGTGGTGAACAACTGCTGAGTAAGTACTGCATCTGCTGTGGAAAGGGAGAAGACTTGTGCGCTGGGCTCCTGCCACACGGGCCTCCTTGCATTCCTCCAACGCGCCAAGTTCTTGCTGCTTCAGGGCCTTGGCACATGCTGTTCCCGATTCCTGGAATGTACTTTCCCCACTTTTGGCCTGTGTGATTCTTCTGCATCTTTCCAAGTACAGCTTCAAGGGCATTTCCCTGGACAGTTGCTGACCTCCGGCCTGAATCTGATCCCCTCTCCAAAGCATCACCTACTGCTCTCTCATGGCTGTTCCCAGGGTGAGTAAGAACTTATCACAGGTGTGCAAGGTCCTGGACCCAGGTGTAGCCTCTGAACCAGGCAGCCCGGGTTCAAATCCAGGCTTGGCTACTCACCAGCCGTGGGACCATGGGCCACCCCTTGACCTCTCTCGGCCTCGGTTCCCTGACGGGACGTAATAACCAACTGGGTGGTGTTTTTAGGAAGAGTAAATGGGTGCGGGAGGCAGGGCGCTCAGGTGTGTGCCGGCGCACAGGTGCCCACTCTGGCCGAGTCTCCTTTCTCCCTCGCGAGCCGTGGGACGGTCTGCTTCACTAGTTCCCGTCAAGAGCGGAACCTCTTCTGCTGGAAATGGCCTTAGACTTGACTTCGACGAGGAGCTCAAAGGAACGCCCCTGGCCAGAGCGTTTCCCCAGTGTGTGCACCTGGGCCCTGGAGTCTCGCACGGGCACACACGCAGCACGGATGTGCGGCGGTGTGTGCGTGCAGGGCCCGTAGGTGTATGCCCGGGGGTGCGGGGCAGGAGCAGGGGCCGCCCTGCTCCTCCGGGGAGAGCCCGGGACGTGGGTGGAGCCCATCCGAGAGGCGATCACACTTCAAAAGCGCAGGTGATTGCAAGTGGAGACTCGTCCCTGCTCGTCAGCCTCGTGGCTTCCCAGCTTCCACCTCTGATCTCGGATCTCCCACCCCTTCCAGTGGGGGCGGGTGGGGGCTCCCCCCGCTGCACCCTCCCCACAGACCCACACACAAGAAGTTATTGTACCACCACACCTACCCGCATCAAATGAGTGAAGACCGTTTTTTCAGCAATCGAGTTATTCCTGCGGCAGATAAGCATCTGAGGGACCCCACCCGGCTCTCACCTCCCTCCTCCTGTGCACGCCCCTCCCCGCGCCCAGGAACAAGGCCCCGGGAAACTCCGAGAACAGCACCTGGGAGGAGGTCCACCCTGGGACAGGCCGGAGGCTGCTGCGGCCCCAGGGTGGGGGTGGGGCCACTGGTTCCGTCCCTGCTGGGATCCTCCAAGGCAGCAGCTCCCTGGGCAGACACAAGGACAGACAGTGTCTGTGCCACCAGGGAGGGTCCACCCCCACAGGCGCGGCAGTCCCAGCAGGCCAGGCGTGTACTGGGGGAGAGAAAGCGCTCACCCGCTGGGAAGAGCGCGCCAGCCGGGGTCAGCCGTCCTCACTTTACCCAGCCGCCCCCTGCCCGGGACTCTCACTGCGTCTGAGACAGAAGCACTTGAAGTTTAGGACCCTTCTCCCCGGCCACTCCTGTGAGCAATGAGATGCTAATCCTTTTCCAAGAGGTACAGGAAATTAAAAGCAGAAGCACTGAAGTCCTTGGAGGGACAAGTTAACACGACCACAACCCCTTCAACCTGTTCCCCACCTCCCCGAGAAAGCCCCTGGCTGCCGCCCTCCTCGCAGTCACCGGGCGGGGAAGCTTGGCCACTGCCGTCTCCCTTTGCAGTGATTAAGCGGCGGGGTTAGGAAGTGATCTGGCTGAAGGTGCAGGGATGCGTCGTCACCAGAGATTCACAGGAGGAGGTGGCAGCCAGGCAGGTATGATTCCCACGTTCAGTGAGTTCTCTGGGCAGGTGAGTGAGCGGAAGGCAGGTGGAGGGAAGAGTCAGGGTCCCCGAGTTCAAGTCTGGCCAAAGGGGCTCAGGGCTCGGCCTGGACGGAACGGGAGCCTGGGCTTGTCTGAAGACTGGTCGCAGAGGAAGCTCGGTTTGTACTTAGAGAGTATGTTCATTAGCAGAGGCTTGGAGGGAAAGGTGCCCGTGGGGGTTCCTGGGAGGCTCCAGTCCGCCCTAATCTGCAGCCACCCCTTGGCACCGCCCTGAGATGAGCAGCTGAGGAAACGAGGCCCGTCTGCGTGCAGCAGGGTGAGAAAGTGCTGGCAGAAAGGAGAGCCCCAGGGGCTGCAGGAGGTCACACGACCGCTGTCCCCATGCCTTCCCTGGTCACTTTTAATCCTCTAAGGAGAAGGTGAAAAGGTGCCTGCTCCTGCTCAGGACGCTGCGGGGCATTGGCTCCGGCCCTGGGCCTCAGGGCTGCACACCCAGGAGAGTCGGAACCGCGGCAACACAGTCAAGAGAAAAACGACGCTGAACCTTCTCCTCATTGAGTTTGGGGCTGTAAATACGTTCCCCACACGTGAACCAGCAGGACCTCTCAAAACGCAGCACAGCTGGCCATGTCCCACCTCGCGGGCTGTCTTGGGTGCGCCCCGGCGGGTCGCGGGACCTGCTTCGTCCTCACTGCGCCCCGCCGGCGTCCGTCGCTGCGCTGTTCTAACAGCCTGAGCCGCCGGCTCTGTGGTCCCTGCTCCTTGGTCTGCACTGAAGGGCCTGTCCCTCTGCCCCTCGGGACCAAGGACTAAGCTACGGCGTGCAGACGCGCCGCGCACTCTGGGGAGACACGACGGTGAACAGGCAGCCCTGCTCCGTAGGACCGCGGTGGGGACGGAAGAGGTTAAAGCAACGAATTCCGGCTGTAAGTTGTGACAGGTTCGCCAAAGGCAGTGAACAGGGTGCCACGAGAGAGACTAGCCGGGGACAAGCCACGTTCGCCCAGCGGGCAGGGCGGCTCTCTCTGAGGAAGTGCCACAGAAGCCGCTGTGTGACGGGCGAGGAGAAGGTGGCCAGCGGGCGCTGACCTCGCACAAGCCCTTGCGGTCCTCAGAGCTTTCCACGAATTCACCCATTAAACCGCACGACTCACTGATGCGCCAGCATCACCCGTATGACCATCGCCCGCTAGACCACGGAGGCTCTGCAATTTGCCTAAGGTCACCCAGCTGGTAAGTGGCAGAGGCAGGATTTGAACACAGGCCATCTGGCCCCAGAGCGGTGTGTGCAGCCACTGGCCACCCCACCATGGGGGAGAAGGCTTCCGGCATGTGCAAAGGCCCTGCATGCCCGAGGCAGCCAGCAGCCCACGCGGCTCTCGCCTGCTCTGCTCTCCCAGAGCAAACCAGGCTCCCATCTCCCCCACCAGGAGGCCCACGGCCTTGACCCCACAGAACAGGAGGAGAGGGGGTCAAATCGTTACAAATGGGGAAACTGAGGCCAAAAGGAGATGTGGGTCCTGACCTTCCCATCAGTCCAAGCTCCTCTCACCTCACCCCTGCCTCTCTCCGGTTTTGGTTTGTGCAAGCCCGAGCATGGAGCCTGGTACCTGGTGGAGGCTTTTCGGTGAATCCAACTGGATTTAGGTGACGGAGGACTGACGGGTAACTCGCGCGGTTCTCCTCAGCTCCGACCACAAACTCCGCATACCCATGTGATCCCGGCTCTGAGTGCACGTGTGCGAGTGTGTGTGTCTGTACATGTGTGTGAGCTTGCATTTTGTGGGTGCAAATGTGAGATTGTGTGTGACTGCGGGTTGATAATCAGCGGGCACAGGAGCGTGTGTAGGTGTCCATGTGCGAGTGTGAGAACGTGTGTGTGTGTGTGTGTAGGTGCATTACCGGCGTGAGGACGTGGTGGATGCATGTGCGGGGGCTGTGGACACGTGTGTCGCGCACTGTTTCCCCGCGGCTACCCGGCAGGTGCAGGCTGTGGACGGGCCGACGGTCAGCCCCAGAGGAAGGAGGAAACAGCCCCGTCCTGTGGAGCCAGGAGCGACACTCTGAAGGAAGCACTTTGGGAGGGGGGCTCCCTCTTCACGGCTGCGCCCTGCCGGGGACTTCACATATTCGCGAGGATACCTGTGGCCTCAGAATCGACCCCAGGGAAGGGAGATGTTTTCTAAACCATAACTGATCCAATTGCTTGTATTTTATCTGCCTGTTTCCTAAATGCGGAAAAGCAGGCTTTTCTGGGAGAGGGAATGTGAGCCTTGCTACAGGGGAGACGTCCATTATCGTGGTGATGAACAGAGTTTAAATAGGCAAAGCCACACAACAGGCCCAACCCCCCAAAAAAGACGGAAAGCACACGGCACGGGGTGAGAGAGCTCCGGGTCAACGCGCCTCCTTCACGCACGCACCTGCGGGATGGCGTGCGTGGGGAGAGAGCAGCTGGATTGGCCGTTACAGGCTGTGAACATCAACACCTGGGCGATGAGTGTTGTGTAATAGATTTAATTTCTTTGGCATCGGCGTCCTCATCCATAAAGTGGGGGTGTTGGTAACTTTTCATAGGGCTTTTCAAGTCTAAAAGAAATATATATAGGCGTGTGCATCCATCCATCCATCCGTCCACACATGAGCACAGGTGTGTCCTAATCGCTTAGCAGCATGCCTGGCCCACAACAAAGTCTTCACAGGTAAGGATTCTTGATATTCTATTAGAAAAAAATACAGCTAGCACCTGAAAGCATGGGTTTGGAGTGCTAGTTGGGTTTTCACTACCATGCATTTTTGTAATAAAAAACTGTCCAGCCAGGTACCAAGTCACGTGGGGGTTACCAGTCAAGGCTTAAGGACGGCACCTCTTGCAGGACCATTGACCTTGGGGAGGCAGGTGCCCGGCTCCCAAGATGCTGCTTTGGAGGAGCGACCCTCTCGGGGTCTCCTGCCTGAATGCACTTGACGTTGCCCCCCTTGGACCCTCTCGCGTTGGGTTCTCCATGCTCTTGTGCGACCCCCCCGTTCCACCGCGCTGTCTGCTGCCATTAGCATTCCCTTCTGCCGCGTGAGATGCCGAGCGCTGAAGGCCCGTCAGGGCCTTTCCCACCGCACTGAGCAGGAAGATGGATCCCTTTTGACTTTTCCCCCTTCGCTGGCAAATCGCAGTCGTCAGCACTCAATTCACAGAGCTGCCGAGGTGATCGTGCGAGGGGAGGTAGGCGCTGTCAGGGCAAAGGCTGCTGCCAAGGGGACCCCAACCCTCAAACCCACTGCTGGGGTCCAGCCCCGACCCCTCCCAGCAAAGGGTCCGGCCGCAGGGTCTTTCCTACATGACGGGGACATCCAATTTACAGGCAAAATGTGTTGCAGGTGAGTTGGCCGCATCCTGGCGGAAAATTCTTCCCGGTCATTGGAGCAGAGTCTGCTAACCCACTCCCTCCTTCGTCAAACAAATCTCTCCATGTGTCTTCAAGTCTAAAAATCACATTTCAATATTTGATCCGCTGCTCTGAGCCGAGGAGAAAACCTTGCAGTGAGGATGCCCTGACCAGCTATTCCGGGAATGTCTCCGGCTATCCCCCCGCACGGTTAGGGACCTGCCCTGCCCACTCAGGCTCTTTCAAGAAAGTAAAACAAACAAAATGCCAAGAAGCGCAAAGCACACGGGGTCCTGGCGGGGATCGCGGTGAAGAATGCGCGAGGAGGACGCTGGATGATCCATTTTACAGAGATGGCGTCCGGGGATTTTCCCCGGGGATTTCTTTTTTTCAGTAAACATCACTATATGGCAATGTGTGTTTTTATTTCTTTCTGGAGAAATGAAAGACCTTTGTAACCAGAGAGAAACTAAGCCAGGCTTTTAAAATTTGTTTTCTCTTTTTTAGGTATCAGGAACACATCCAGGGAGAAATGAAATCCGAATGCCACAGACGTTGTCACAGCTCCTGGTCTCTCCTGGGACCCACAGAGTCCCCTCCACCACGTTGAGAAGGTTTCCAGGCAGCCACATGAATCAACTGGAAACCCCAAGTGAGACCTGGGAATGAAGTTCTACCAGGACGCCCAGCAGCCGAGCCTCTCCCCACTTAACCCTGGTGTCTAAATGTAAAATTTTTATGTTCCTACACGAAAGGCCAGCCCCAAAGCATTTGGCATTATTAAAATTACGCAATGGGCAACTGACCAGAAGATTGGTAGGGAATGCAAATATTTCCTTTTCCTATATTAAATGTGGCTGAAAGAATTTCTCTTCTTTTTGTTTTTTCTGATTTCGATTTTTGGATGTTGAATGAATTCACTATTCACCCTGCCTGGGAACCGGTGTTGGCCTGCCCCTGGCCCCAGGAACCCCCTGGCTGTGCCGAAGCAGTCTGATCTGCCCATGGCCAGCTCCCTGATGGGCCCCGCAGGCTGAGCTGGCCACTCAGAAATAGCCTTGAAGTCTGCACAGGAGGAGCCGCTCCTATGGTCGTTGATTAGGTGCAGCCGTCCCTCTGCCCATCTGCGGACAGTTACGGAGAGTGCGGGCAACACTCATCTCGAGAACCCTGTGCAGAGCGTGAGGCTGGAGACAGTAGGTCTCCAATCGATGCTGAGCCAAGTAACCGGGCAAGTGTAAGGATGTTCATGGCAAAAAACACAAGTAGTCTAAATATCCAGAAAGGCTACAAGCTAGGATTTGCCCATCCCTGGAAATATTATGGAAGAAGAATGAGGAGATGATGATGATGATGATGATGATGAAGAAGAAGAAGAAGAAAAGAGTTAACATTATTGTGCCAGGTGTTGTTCTCAGAACTTTGCATATCTCAATTAATCTAATTAATCTATATAAAACCCTTGTAAGAAGACACTCTTATTCCCATTTTATAGATGAGAAGCTGTGGATTAAGATAATAGCTGCTTATTTAGCTCATGGTTCTGAGGGTCAGCACTTCAGGCCAGGCTCAGGTGGGCAGTTCTTCTGCTGATCTTGGAGGGGCTCATCCACGTGTCTGCAGGCATCTGGGGTCAGCTAGGTGGCTCTGCTGCTGGGGAGGGCTGGCTATTGGCTGGGAGGCAGGAATCACAGGGCCATCTGTCTCTCATTACCCAACAGGGCCTTGCTTCCTAGCCCTGGGGTAGTGGCAGGGGTCCTCATGGTGACAAAGAAGAAAGCCCCATGCGCAGACATTCTTCAGGCCTCTGCTTAAGTCATGTTTCCTATTGTCCCATTAGTCAAAGCAAGCCGTGTATTCCACCCAGACTTGTGGGGTGGACACCTTTTGATAGAAGTTTGCAAAATCATTGCAAAGGGCACGCAAACAGGGATGGGAAGAATCTGTGGCTGTTTTTGCGATCACCACATTTGCACAACCAAAGATTAATTCTTTCAAAAAGAGCAAGCAAAGTGTGAATAGGCAATGGAGAGCTTTTCAGGGTCAGGCTTTGGCTCCACTCCAACTGGTGAAAGTTCTCTGGGCCATCTCCAGCCATGCTTCCATTCATTGTCCTCATGCTGTTCCTTGTTTATACGGGCCTCCATCTCACCAGGCAAAACCCAGTTAAACCTTCAGCAGCAGCTGACACCATTGGCAACTCTTTCCTTCTGTGGCTCCTCCTGGTTTCCCTGCCACCTCTGTAGCCACTTCTTTTCTGTCTCAGCCAGCAAGTTAGCTGGAGCCAGGTGGTCTAGGATGGGCTCAGCTGGGACGGCTCATCCTGCCCCACGTGGTCTCTCATCATCCAACAGGCGGCAATGATCCTGTCCACTTGGAGACACTGGAGGGCTCTAAGAGGGTGAGTGGGAATTTGCAAGGACTCTTGAGACTTGGCTTGAAGCTGGCAGGGTGGTGCCGCATCCTGTGAGCCTAACATGTCACAGGCCAGCCCAGGGTTGTGGAAATTGACTCCCCGACTTGATGGAGGAGCTGCAAAGTCACACTGGGGCATGAACACTGGGAGGAGAATAATTGGGACTATTTTTAAAGCAATCAACCACAGGCACCTCAAACTCAACAGGTTCAAAACTAAACTTGAGATCTTCCCCCAAAATCTGCACCTCTCCCAATATTCAATATCCCAATAAGTTTTATAACAAAAGAACCAGAGAAGTTATCCTTGTCCCTCTCTCTTCCTCGCTCTCCAGATCAAATCCACCAAATCCAAAATACCTTTGCATCTGAGTCCCCTAAATGAAGACACAGGCACCAGCACCTCATCTGAGAGCCTTGGCAGCCTCCTAATTGACCCCCTCACCTGCACTGCCCCCTCCTGAAAATCCTGTACACTGTGGCCCTTGTGATTGTTCCAAAGAATAAATCGGATTCTGCCCCTTTCCTACATAAAGTCCCTTGGCAGCTCCCTGTCCCCTCGACGTGGCTTCATGCCTGCGAGGTCCGCCCCACAGCTGGACCCCATCTCCTTCCACTGCACCCATGCGGGTCTTCTTCCAATTCCTCAAACTCACGCAGTAGATTGAATAGCGCCCCCCAAAAAGATACGTCCAAGTCCTGCCCCCATACCTGCGAATGTGACAGTATTTGGAAAAAGGGTCTTTGAAGGTGAAATTAGGTTAAAGACCTAGAGATGAGATCATCCTGGACTTAGGGTGGACCCTCAATCTAATGACCTTTGTCTTTATAAGAAAATAAAAAGGGCAATTTGAGACCCATAGGGAGAAGGACGCATGAAGACGGAAGCAGAGACAGGAGTGATGTGTCTTCCACAGTTCTAAGCCACCAAGGTTGTGGAATTTGTTGCAGCAGCCCAGGAAACTACCACTGAGGCCTGTCCCGCTGCATCCAGGGCCTCAGGCCGGGCTGTTCCAGCACCGCTAGGCCCCGTCACCTGCTTGGCTCCTGTTTTCCTTCCTCTCCGAGCTCATTTCATCGCAGCTTCAGGGCTGCTTCCTCTAACCTCCCCAAGAAAAGTCCCCCTAATAGAACCTCCAGCACCGTTTCTTCCTTCCCGCCCCTCAGCTTTATTGAGGTATAATGTAATGGACAAATAAATGTCACGTCTATTCCATTTCTCCTCTTCCACAGGACTTGTGGGAGTCGCAATCCTACATTTATTTATGTCTGTGATTAATGCCTGAGTCTGTCTCCCAACGCAGACGACAGCAAGGACGGCACCAACCTCCTGTCACCTCTGACCCTCCAGCACCAGCGCAGTAAACACGCAGGCAGCGAATACTTGATGTTACTCGCACTTTCAGGCTTACATGAAAGATTATAAAATACAAGGTGCAATAATTGGATCAATTAATAGACAAAATAAGAAAACCCCGAAGTCCCATCTGGCGGGGACCAGCCCTCTGCCCCGCAGACCCTCGTCCTGCCGGAGCGCAGGGTGGCCCCCGGGAGCAGCTCCCTTTCCGAGTCGAGCGCGGATCTCGGAACCGATCTGCACACAAGCTCTCTCTCCTTTTCGGCGCCCAGGCCGACGAGGCGCAACTGAAACTCCAGCGGATCTGTTCCAGAGAGCCGGACCGGGGAGAAAACCTGCCAAGACAGGGCCAGACACCACTGGGGACGCAGGTGATCGAAGGAGGCTCCTGTCCGTCCTCCCCTTGGGAGTGCAAGGAGGTCCTGGGCCAGACTGGGTCATGGTCCCTCGGTGCCCTGGGAAGACCGTGAGTGTCGGGGACATTATGCAGGAGCACCGTGGAGGTCTGGAAAGGGTTTTAGACAAAGGAGTGACAAGAGGTCAGATTTGCTTTCTGGAAAGCATCTCTCCGGCAGGTTATGGGAGGCAGATCGGGAGGCATCCGCAGGGATGGCCACAGCGGTTGAGGGGAGGGCATGGCGGCCCGGACGCCGGGGCGGCGGGAGACGTGGGAGAAATGGACGGGGCCGGCTTTGCCCAGAGACACTTTCGGTTGTCACAGTTTGGGGCAGGGTGTTACTGGCGTCTCATGGGTTGAGATGCTGCTAAATATCCTACGATGTGCAAGGGAGACACCCCAGCCCCAAAAGAGAATTCTTTGGCCCAAAATGTCAAGGGTGTTCAAACCCCTGTTCAAATATATTCACATAGCAGAATAAAACTGGACATGTGTTGGAAAGATGGGAGGCTGGAGAGAAAAGACTCGAAACTGGGGCCAGCTAGCAGACGGTTGCTCTAGTCCCGGCAAGAATGGGCATGGGGCAGACACCACAGGCTGAGGTCACTAGGGCCGGACTACCCCCTACGTCCTCAAAGCCTGAAAATTCAGATTTCCAACTAGAAAGCACCCTTGCCCGGGCTTGCTGGGGATGGCACATGGCTGGGAATGTTCTAGGCCACACCGGTGTGCCTGGCCCGCCCCCCTCCTTGCAGAGGGGAGCTCCCACTGCCATATGGGGTGGCCGTGACGCCACTGTGGGCAAAGCTGACTGGGCAAGATTCAAAATGAGCAATCACGTGTCTTCCCCAGGGATCGGTGCTGGCCCCTTCTTCTGGCCGTGACACCTGATTTTGCTCTGGGGAACTTCCAGTCCACTGAGGCAGCCAGCGAAGGTGTCCCTCCCTCTGCGAGGTGTGGACATGTGCCCCTGGGAACCTGAATCTCGAGCAGCCTCAAGATGGATGGGAAATGCTGATTTTTAACCCGGGGCAGTTGTCCCAAGGGACCGTTCCTCAGTTTCTGCTGTCTAAAATATTAATACCAGCGCTCCCTCTGGAGCTCTCTTTCTGAGTTTCTGTTTTCAATTGGAATCAGAGGCTACTACAAGTCCTTTTAAAAAATTCTTTTTTTTTTTTTTTGCTAGTGTATTGGTTTCCTATTGTAACAAATTAGCACAAACTTCATGGCTTACAACAACACAAATTTATTAGCTTACAATTCTGGAGTTCTGAAGGCCAAAATCAGTCTAAGTCAGCAGGCTGACGTCAAACGTCCGCTGGCTGAGTGCTTTCCGAAAGCTGCTGGAGGCCACCTGCGCTCCTTGGCTCCCGGCTCTTGCTTGCGTCACTCCAATCTCCTGCTTCCGTCGGTACAGCTCCTGCCACTGACTCCGACCCTCCTACCTCCCTTTCATAGGGAACTCTGTGATTACACCGGGCCCACCCTGATAATCCAGGATAATGTCCTCATCCCAAATCCCCAATCACATCTGCAAAGGTCACATATTCGCAGGTTCTGGGAGTTAGAACGTGAACGTCTTCGGGGGCCATTATCCAGCCTGCTACGAGAGTCAGTTTCTGTTGCTCGCGACCAAAGAATTCTGACTGATACAGCAAAAGTCACAAACCCCTGGCCTGAAGGTATTGCATCTTGTTTTTAATTTGAATCCGAAGGCCTTAGGAGTAGCTCGAACTCCACAGCTCACTGAAGTCCTGGGACTCTGGTTTGCTTGCACTTATTTAAGTTGCCTGCCTAGCCCCTGAGGGCGCACGGGTTGCCGTCCCTACACGCGTGTGTGCCAGTGGGTTCCAAAGACTGAGCCCAGCCCGCCACGTGGATGGTGTAGGACTTGGCAGGTGGGTGCAGTGGGATCGGTGCTCCTCGGCAGCTCCGGGCAGAGCCTCCTCTGAGCTTTGGAGGATGGAGCGTGGGCAGACAGACAGACGGGGGTGGAATGGAGGCTAGGAAGGAAGGAAGGACGAATGAATGGAAGGTGGATGGGTGAACAGAAAGAAAAGATTACCAGGGTTTACCAGGATAAGGCCCCCAAAGTAGCAAAGATATGGGAGAAAAAACAACGAGGACGTGTTTCTGGTGTACACAGGAATAAAAAAAAGGTGGTAACGTTGCTGCTTTGGTCTATGCAGGAAATTCTCTTGAAAATAAACCTCTGGTCATTTTTTTTTTTTCTGCAAAACAAACAGTCTGCTGCTCACAACCTCATTACAGAGACAGTCCCCGTCACCCAGCCTCAGCCTCCCGAGTCCATTTGGAAGATCCGGTCCAACGAACCACGAACCCAGACGGAGAGCCGGAGTGGAAAGATGACAGAATCAAACCCTCTCAAATAGCTTACGACGCTCGAAGTTCAGGGAGGAAAAGTAATCATCCTGTAATTGACTGTTCCCTAATGGAATCTATTAATTTATAGCCACGAAAGAATCAGCTAATTTGTGGTTAATGGTGTTTAAAAGATAAACAACCTAGATTAAATCTATGGGGCCCAAGCCCAGCTCCCCAGAATCAGTCTGCACAGAAAGCTCTCGATGTGGGGCGGGTGAGGCCAGCCTGGGAGGTCAGCAGGGACCAAAAAGAGATTTGGGAGCAACGGCAAGTCCCAGCCTCCAAGGCACCAAATATTCACCCCAGAGGAACCTTATTCACCCTCCGGGTTTCCTTGAAAATTGTGCGTGCTCCCCTCCCAGACCCAAGGCCATCCCTGCTGTCCTCCCACAGGGACCTGCCCAGCCGGCCACATTCACGGCCACCTCCGGGCCTTCGCTCTGCTGCGCCTGCCAGCCGGACCGCCTTTGCCTTCTCTTCTGTGAAACGCGATCCAGTTATTAGTGCCGACACGTGGATGTTCACTGGCATCGATGCCACCCGAAGCGTTCCACGTACCTCATCTCAAGGATCCCCCAAAATCCCCTGTGAGGTTGGTCCCATTGCACAGGGCGGGAAACTGAGAGCCGGGAAGGGGAGCAGCCGCCTGAAGCTCCATTGCACGGGCGGGGCGGGGCTGAGGTTTGCATCTCCCAAGCCTTACTCATCCTCCTAACGACATCTTCGCCATGTGTGCGTACCGCCTCTGCTTGTGATCTTTCTTTAACGTGACTCCTTCCCGCTTCTTTTATTTTTGGTTAATTTTTTTCCTTCATCCTAAACGTTATTATTTAGGTCTGGTAAGTGAATAACATATTTGTTTCTAACATAAATTTGGAATAAATACCTGACCACTAAAGTAAGCATTTGCCTGTGTCCCAGCTTATAAACTTGTGAACTTCAGTGGTACAAGAACTACACAAATTCTAACCACACACCCAAAGCCCTGTAATCGCGCGGTGCACGTGCCGCTTGCCCCGCAGCTCACAGCACGGCCAGCATCCTGCCTGCGCTATCGGAGTCTACCCTCCGTCAGGCCTCTCCTGATACGGTCCACCCTTCCGCGTGCAGCAGCCCTCCTCTTCCCTGAAGCTCTCCTTGAGTTCGCCAGCCCGCAGGCATCCCCCCTTTGTTGACAGCTAGAAAATTCATGAGCAAGCCCTGGCAAGACAGGATGGAAGCAAGGATGTGGGTTTTGTTTCTTCAAGCAGACTGTGAGATGCTGGAGGATTTAAAAAACCAAACTAAAAGGAAACGAAGGAGTCCTCTGCCCTGAAGTCTAAGCTCTGTGGGAAACAGACAGACGGGAGCAGCAGGTGCTCGGTGACGCCAGAGGAGTGACGGATGGGGACGTGACTGGGGAGGCAGGAAGACAGCGCTGTCTTCCTGCCAGCGGCGGGGCTGGGGCCAGCCTGGAGCATCCTTCTGCCTTTGCTGAGGATGCTCAGAACTCACCCGGGGGCGTCCCTCCCTTCCGCAGCCCAGGGCGCCATGGTGGGCCTGTGACCCAGCCTGGCCAATCGGTGTCCACCGTCCCCCCC